>JAGFNK010000355.1:0-54830 GCA_025769875.1 Russula earlei
GAGCCTGCTCGAGAATATCTACCAATGGATCAATGACTCGACAGAGACTATACAAGAACAACGCACTATCACTCCTTCGGACGATCCGATGCTTCCTATTCACGTCAGCCCAAGCAGGCGCCGCATCTTCTGGTTGTCTGGTGGTGCCGGTACCGGAAAGTCCACCATCGCACAGAGTGTTGCGGAACACTGTGCCAAGAACAGTTGGCTTGCCACGAGTTTCTTCTTCTCAAGTGACGATGCTGAGCGAAACCATCCAAAGCTTGTATTCAGCTCGATTGCTCACCAGCTGGGCACGACATTCCACCAACCACTCGCGTGTTTTATGCAAGACGCGGTCACAGCTAATCCAGATATTTGGTTCTCTGATCCATCAAACCAATTGCAAAAGCTCGTCATCGAACCAATCCAAAAGTCGGTCATAGCGGGTCAAGCATTTCCATCACCTGCCGTCATCGTGTTAGATGCGCTCGATGAGTGCAAAGACGACAACGCGACCTCATTCATTGTCTCTGTTCTCTCGGCCCACATTGACAAGCTTCCGTTCTCCCTTTTCCTCACGAGTCGACCCGAGCCCAAACTGCACGTGCCATCCCTCCCTCCTCTTCTCCAATCACATACATGTCCGTTCTTCCACCATGAGATTTCAAGATCATCTGTCGACCATGACATCAAAACGTTTTTAATACACGAGCTTAATCAAGTTGGATCTCGCAACGAGGACCTCCAGGAACAGGATTGGTTCACTAACGACGACGTCCGCACACTTGTCCAACTGTCGGATGGACTGTTCATCTTTTCCGCCACCGCAATTCGCTTTATCGAAGACCCTGATGTCTTAAACCCATGGGGACAGCTCCGTGACCTAGTCTCTGCCACACGAATCCCTGGACAGTCGACTCCTTATCACCACCTAGACCAGCTGTACCTCACGGTCTTGCGTAACGCATTTCCCCCGTCATCCCATACAGACACAGTGATCCGCTTGCGAAGAGTTCTCGGTTGCATTGTTGTACTTTGTGACCCTATCTCTGCGAGCGCCATATCAGCTTTGCTCAGCAACAATAGGAGCAGAGATTTTCCTGTTGCAAGCATCTTGCAGCGCCTTCGTTCAATCGTCATCATTCCTTCGGACCCCGGGGCAGTCCAAGTGATGCATGCATCCTTCCCTGATTTTATCGTTGATCCAAAACGCTGTACAGAGCCCAATTTTCTGATCGATACTCCGCTGCATCATGGTTATCTCGCGATTGATTGTCTGGAGCAACTAAACAGGCTTCAACGGGATATATGCCAGATTGGAAACTATTCAAAGTTGAACAGCGAGATTGGAGATATCTCAAAAAGAATTGCAGAAAACATTCCGCCAGCGATGCAATATGCCTGCCGTCATTGGGCCGATCATCTGACGAATTCACCGCTGTCAGACGAGCTGCTTGATGTTTTGGGAATATTCTGCTTCGATCACAGTTTGTACTGGGTTGAGGCTATGAGTCTGATGGACTCGCTAGATGTTGCCCTTCGCGCACTGAGAGTCGCTCAGAAAGGATTATTAGTGCGTTGTTTTAACGAGGCTTGAATTGTGTGCAGACCGTTCATCACGGATTACAGACGTTCGCCGACCGTCGAACGGACATCGTTGAGATGCTGTATGATCTTGAACGGTTTACACTTGAGTTCTTCGATCCCATTAGCATTGCTGCCTTGCATGTCTACTACTCGGCCCTTCCATTCACCCCAATGTGCTCGAAAATCCGGGCACACTTCCGCGGAGATTTGGAGGAATCTGTTATGGTTCTGAATGGAATGGAACAATCATGGAATCTGTGCCTGCGAACGATGGAGGGTCACAAAAGTGCAGTGAATACCGTCGCCTTTTCACCAGACGGCACCCGGATTGTCTCTGGGTCACAGGATGGCACCGTCCGGATGTGGGACACGAGTACTGGCGCCACCGTCAAGACCCTCGAGGGCCACCAAGGTATTGTCACAGCCGTCGCGTTTTCTCCAGACGGCACCCGGATTGTCTCTGGGTCAAATGATCGCACAGTCCGGATGTGGGACACGAGTACTGGTGCCACCGTCAAGACCCTCGAGGGCCACCAACATTCGGTCACAGCCGTCGCGTTTTCGCCAGACGGCACCCGGATTGTCTCTGGGTCTTCTGATCGCACAGTCCGGATGTGGGACACGAGTACTGGCGCCACCGTCAAGACCCTCGAGGGCCACCAAGGTATTGTCACAGCCGTCGCGTTTTCTCCAGACGGCACCCGGATTGTCTCTGGGTCAGAGGATGCCACAGTCCGGATGTGGGACACGAGTACTGGCGCCACCGTCAAGACCCTCGAGGGCCACCAAGATCGGGTCACAGCCGTCGCGTTTTCGCCAGACGGCACCCGGATTGTCTCTGGGTCAGAAGATCGCACAATCCGGATGTGGGACACGAGTACTGGCGCGACCGTCAAGACCTTCGTGGGCCACCAAGATTTGGTCAGAGCCGTCGCGTTTTCGCCCGACGGCACCCGGATTGTCTCTGGGTCTGGGGATGGCACAGTCCGGATGTGGGACACGAGTACTGGTGGTACCGTCAAGACCCTCGAGGGCCATCAAGGTACGGTCACAGTCGTCGCGTTTTCTCCAGACGGCACCCGGATTGTCTCTGGGTCAGAGGATGCATCAGGAAAAAATGAAAATGCTATGTAGCGCTATATAGCTACCATAGTGTCTGTAGCAACTTTACAACCATTGAGGTTTCATGCCTACATAGCAACCACCAAACTCTATATAGCCACCACCAGGGTTATATGGAGCACCATTGACTACATTTCTTCTACCAATGCTACATAAATCATACAATGTTATATCAACAACATAAATATACATTTCTTCCCATCATCAACCATACCTATGTAGCCAACCACATGCTTATGTTCTACCGATTGCAACATTGTTATGATAAACAACTCAGGCACTTAAATTCACACAAATGTCAGGAAACAATATATATTTCACATATCAACGCTAACTAATATTTTTGAACTACAGTCAGATACTCGCCTCCGCGGCGCTGTTCTGGCTCTCGCGCGCGGCACTTCTTGGGACTGCGCCCGTAGCCGTCGTCGTCATTTGCGTATGCGTTCTAAGCGGTGTCTCGTCGTCGCTCCATATGTCCATTTCTCCCCCCGAGCACTTGACGAAAGGCCGGAGAGTATGAGAGAGTGCACAAAAACGAAAAGGAATAACGCACCTGTTCACCGTTCATCGGCCTGTGCCCGGGAGCGAGGGCCACCTTCTCTTGTTTCTTGGACTTGGACAGTGGTGTCGGTGGCTTTGTCGCGGTAAGAGGAGGCATCAAGGACGATGCAGAAGACGGCACCAGGGTACAGGTGAGTCGAGACGTGAACGTGTGTTCAACGTTTTGAAGCCACGCGAAGCCTGTGCAAAGGAAAGCAGAGGGGAGTGACAAAAAAACGAAAAGCGAAAAAAGGGTAACGCACAGAATGCGTAAGACACTCATTGAAGACGCCGAGCATGGTTGTACTTGTCACTGTGACAGTGAGATTGCGCAAGTAAAAGGAAACTTGAAACGCACATTGGCGAGACCTAGGGAGAGGGTCGCACTTTCGTTTTCTGTGATGTGCCCATCCCCTGAAATACCATTTCCTGCGTGCGGGAGCTCACTTTCGGTTCAAGCGTACTTTACCTTCAAGCAACGCGTGTTTTCCCCCGCGCGCGATTTTAGTTAAGTAGTTTGTGTGCGTTTTTTTTTCTTTCACTTAAATACAAGTCCTCTCATATGTCGTTGTCGTCCCCATCGTCACCACTGCAGTGACACAGAAGAAGGGAGTGAGAAGGCAGCTTGTAGGCCAACAAGAGGCTGTTTAGTAGGAAGGAGAGGGGAGATGATGAGAGAGTGCGTGAAAACGAAACAAAAAACGCACCCGCGGAAACAACATGGCGCGGGAAAACTCGAAAACTCGAATGACTTGGGTAATAGCCGGTGAAAACTTGATGAAACTGGCAGCTTGGGAGTCTTGAACTGGGACCATGGGGAAGGAAGAGTGGGCAGGAGAGGGGAAAGAGGGGAAGAATGACGGCAAAAGAAAATGAACGCGATTAGTAAAAACGAAGAGGCCGTCGTCAAAAAAGGTTTGAAGTCGATGAGTTGCACATGTTGGCCTTTTTTACCTTGTGCCTTGCCATCACATATGTCAACATCACATTGCATACTCACATAGACAAGCAAGCAGCATTTTTCACGCGTGACCACTCTCACTTGCATGTTCCCCATGTGCTCTCTCCCCTCTCCTCTCCTTTGCACGTAAGGTGAGTTGCAGGCTTGGACGTGGATCACGACGGACTGGCCAACACTGACCAAGCGTCACCCACACCCACCGCAAGAGACAAGTCAACAAGTCAACAGCCGAACGCCCGACACGCGCGCCCCACAACTCCCTCTCTCCACCACGTCACACACGCAAGCACACCACGCCCTCCGCCTCTCGCCTCCGATGCACACACTCACTCCTCCGCCTCCGACGTCGCTACCACCCACGCGCACCCGTACGCATACCCCCACGCTCACCCCCACGCGCACGCACGCTCGCCCACACGCCCGCCACTGCCTCATCAGGCAGAAGTCCCCAATGCTCGAGACCTGGCCGACCACCCCTTCACGGCATTTCGGCCACGCCGACTAGTGCCCACTCGTTGCTACAACCCCCTTTACTATACCCTTCCAAAGCCTAGCTTCGTTACGCCTGTCGCCTCAACGCCGCGATCACACGCGTCCATACCCATTTATCTCAGAATACATTTACCTCTCTTTAGCTACCCTCATTCTAGGATATCATTTAGTCTAGCTCCAGTCCCAATGTACATAAAAACCAGCCTTCGTCTCTAGGACGAAGGCAAGAAAGGAAGACAATAGAAAGAAAGAAAGAAAGCAAGAAACCCTTTTACCCCCACTTCGACCGACTCGCGCGCGCGGCCGCCTCCCATCAGGAGAGGAGAGGCGAGAAAGAAAAACAGTGTCATCAGGGGAGAAGGAGAGGGGGAGGATGGGAAAGGGGAGAGTGGGTTGGAGAGGAGAGGAGAGGACAATATGCAATGTAGCATGGCCACCATCAGTAAGGCTCGATACTGCAATATAATTATAATAACCAATAGTCTCCATAGAGCAATGTAATGAACAATTGTCTCCATAGTGCAATGTAATAAACTGATTGTCTCCATAGTGCAATGTAGTAAACTGATCATCTCCATAGACAACCATAATTTCAGTCATCCTACATAGTGAAATGTAGACTTGGTTTCATCTACTGTGCCTACATAAATATAGTCATAAACTACTGGAACTACATTGAGCAATATAGACTTACTATGATGCTATAGAGCACTACATAGTATGTTGTTGTGCTATGGTGTCTATGGTGTCTACAGAATTAAGCGGTGTCTACGGACCGGACCGGTTTTTCCTGATGTGGCACAGTCCGGATGTGGGACACGAGTACTGGCGCCACTGTCAAGACCCTCGAGGGCCACCAAGGTTGGGTCTTCGCCGTCGGGTTTTCTCCAGACGGCACCCGGATTGTCTCTGGGTCAGATGATCGCACAGTCCGGATGTGGGACACGAGTACTGGCACCACCGTCAACACCCTCGAGGGCCACCAACGTGGGGTCACAGCCGTCGCGTTTTCTCCAGACGGCACCCGGATTGTCTCTGGGTCTTCTGATCGCACAGTCCGGATGTGGGACACGAGTACTGGCGCCACCGTCAACACCCTCGAGGGCCACCAAAAATCGGTCAGAGCCGTCGCATTTTCTCCAGACGGAACCCGGATTGTCTCTGGGTCTTGGGATGGCACAGTCCGGATGTGGGACACGAGTAGTGGCGCCACCGTCAAGACCCTCGAGGGCCACCATGGTGGGGTCCTCGCCGTCGCGTTTTCTCCAGACGGCACCCGGATTGTCTCTGGGTCAGAGGATGGCACAGTCCGGATGTGGGACACGAGTACTGGCGCCACCGTCAACACCCTCGAGGGCCACCAAGGTGGGGTCACAGCCGTCGCGTTTTCTCCAGACGGCACCCGGATTGTCTCTGGGTCAGAGGATGGCACAGTCCGGATGTGGGACACGAGTACTGGCGCCACCGTCAACACCCTCGAGGGCCACCAAGGTGGGGTCACAGCCGTCGCGTTTTCTCCAGACGGAACCCCGATTGTTTCTGGGTCTTGGGATGGCACAGTCCGGATGTGGGACACGAGTACTGGCGCCACCGTCAACACCCTCGAGGGCCACCAAGATCGGGTCACAGCCGTCGCGTTTTCTCCAGACGGCACCCGGATTGTCTCTGGGTCAGAGGATGGCACAGTCCGGATGTGGGACACGAGTACTGGCGCCACCGTCAACACCCTCGAGGGCCACCAAGATCGGGTCACAGCCGTCGCGTTTTCTCCAGACGGCACCCGGATTGTCTCTGGGTCAGATGATGGCACATTCCGGATGTGGGACACGAGTACTGGCGCCACCGTCAACACCCTCGAGGGCCACCAATGTGGGGTCACAGCCGTCGCGTTTTCTCCAGACGGCACCCGGATTGTCTCTGGGTCTTCTGATCGCACAGTCCGGATGTGGGACACGAGTACTGGCGCCACCGTCAAGACCCTCGAGGGCCACCAAGGTTGGGTCAGAGCCGTCGCGTTTTCTCCAGACGGCACCCGGATTGTCTCTGGGTCTCGGGATGGCACAGTCCGGATGTGGGACACGAGTACTGGCGCCACCGTCAAGACCCTCGAGGGCCACCAAGATTGGGTCACAGCCGTCGCGTTTTCTCCAGACGGCACCCGGATTGTCTCTGGGTCAGATGATGGCCCAATCCGGATGTGGGACACGAGTACTGGCGCTGCCATCCGGACTCTCGAGTGCCACTGGACGTCAGTGCGTGCCATCGCAATCCAAGGATTGTATTGCAGTGCCGATGGGTGGGTTTATAAAGCTCATGGCACCCATTTCACGAGACTCTGTTGGGTCCCAGTGTCTTGCAGATCGTGGTGTCAAGATTCATACAAGTCTGGTCTAGTACTATGTTTACAAGGTCGTACCGTTATCCTGCACTTCCCACCCAGCCAGTTATCGCATCTCTCTTAAGTGGGGATGGCATTTCAGTCGGCTTCCGACGCTGCGCCCTTGTTTAACATCTCTTACATCAGAAATCTACTTATGACGCAGATAATTACATTTCTTGCAAAAGGAACGTCCATTGTAGCAAATTTTAATTAACACCAGCAGCAAAGACATCTCATTGTCACGAGAACGGAGGCGCACGGGACGGGATGATGAAGATACTTTTTCTGACCATGTTGATGTTTCGTTTGTCGCTGAGCTTACTCACGCAGATGGAGCGACAGGGGATGGAGCGAGATCAATGTTTCCATTGGAAAGCACTTAGGCGCTGGAGAGGTGGTACTTTGACTGTGAGAGCCATCTGTCACGCGACGATGGAGGAATTATCAAAGTTGACGCTGTTCCCTTTGTCGCGGAGTTCGTTGAGAACTCCGTCGGAGAGAAGAGACACAGAACGCCAAGGGAAATGGTACACCAACACCCTTCTAGATTGGATCTTGGAAAGATCGTTAAACAATGACGATGATGCGCTTGGACCTCATGGATGAGAGTCTGAGAGGAGGGACGGTGGTCGCAATTACGTTGAGCGCGAGGTATTCTGTCGCTCGAGGCGGGCCCGTGGAAAGGCGTTTGCATCCTTTGCGGCGGTACGATTTGTAATAATGTCACTGATGACTTTTGTAGTGAGCCGAGTTGGCGCACGCTGTGCGACCAGACTGAGGACAGAGGGACCAAAGAAGAAGAGAGATAAAGCAAGGCAGTTCAGACTTGGGATCACACAGGAGTGGAGGGGACAGCTAGGCAGTCGAACTCTGAGGACCTGAGTCAGTCGCCAAGGCCATATATAAACGAGAGAATGACATAGGTTGAGAGTCAAAGGAAGACGACGAAATAATGGAGGGTATGAAGGCGAACCCGAAATGATGCAGGACGGGAGGCGTTGAGGCGGGGAGGGTGAGCGGGTGGCGCCGATGTTGTGAAATGGTTGGTCGAGACTGGGGGATGTGGCGAACAGCATAGTCGAGGCGTTGTGAGGAGAGGTTGGAGGCAACTAGCTCGCTTTACTCACGCATCCCTCTCGCTTCTTTCCTACCTGTTCCCATCCACTCTACCCTTCGTCATCGCCCAGCCTCGACCCTTTCCTCAAGACCCCCGCCACGTCCCTCACACTCATCTCAACGTCATCACTGCCGTACGCGAGGGCTCGCAGCCCTTAGCGCGCCTCGCCAATGCCTCCCTCGCCACGTTGCTCTGTCCTCAAGATCGGTTGTAGGGTTTAGGTAGTATGCAGTGATGTCGTGGGTGCGAGCTCGATTCCTCTTTGTCTTGTCTTCGTGTTTCAGTCTCGCTCACTCTCGAATATCTTTTATGCCCTCTCCTTTCTCCTTTACTTTTCCTCTTGTATTTTATTCTCCTTAGCTACTTCTCTTGAGTGCAAGTAGTTCCCAGCAGCCTTCTCCTAGCCTGCCTCAAGTTCATTTGTTTGCTCACTGTCCTCTACTGTCCTCTCTGCCCTCATCCAGTCTCAGGAACTCTAGCATATCGATCCGGCACGCTACTTTCTTTTCACTGCTGTCGACTCCTTTTCATCATCTTCTCGCCCCTCGTCGACCACCTTTCGACGTCTGCGGTCCTCGACGTCGTCATGCTGCTTTGCATGGACTGTATGACGCACTCACCTCTGTCACTCACACACGAACGAGACTCATCTAAAACACACACACCCACCGCCGTGAACCAACTGCCGTTGTCCAGGTCCAGGTCTATCACAGCCACCACCGCCATCAGGAGGAGCATCGCCAGACACCTTGCACTCACACAAGCATTCCTCGTATTCACGCCCTCGCCTTGTCCATTCGCGCGTAAAATCAAAATTTCCGAGACGCGTACCAAGGACTGCTGGCTCTCCCGAAAGAATCATTACCTGGCCCGGGACCGCTCCCATTCCGTCGACAGCATCACCCCCACCAGCACCAACACGACCAGGGCAAGCGTACCAATCACGCCCGCGATGCACACTACCCGTACTGTGGTAGTCATAGTCTCTTCCTCTGTCCCAAGAACACGAGCGGGAGGACCGGTGGTTACTCGGGTGAGATCGGGAGTGCGACCGGGACCATGATCAGGAATGAGAACGAGACGAGGACCGAGAACGGGAGCGCCCACGGCGGTAGTACCCGCGCCCGCGTTCGTGGTCGTACTCGCGCCTGGGGCCGTTGCGGTGGTCGTAATCGCGAGTGCGTGAACGGTACCCGCGATATTTGAGGCGGTGGGTTAGGCTGCTCGCGCTGCGCAGATCAATCGGCCTTTTAGGCACCGCTAGTAGACTCGGTTCGATGCGTTCTGGATTGAGGGTTGGATTGAGGGTAGGCTTCACGGGTAGCTGCGCAGCCGCGGCCGGGAACGGGATCGGAATTGTGTTGGGTGGATCTTGAGCCCCGAGTTTGCTGAGCCTGCTGCTGTTGCGATTGTAGAGAGAGGATGGCCCTGCGGCTCTTGCAGTGTCAAGACAGCGCTTGGCGCGCGTCCGCGTTTACAACATGGCCGGGTGGGGCGCAGAAGGGGCAGCCGTTGGGCCTCGGCACTCGGCGGGAATAGGCAGAGACGTTGGAATGCGATGACATGGCGCGTTGGTGCTGCGGTGGGCAGTACTGACTACCAAGGGGGCGTGTGGGCGATGAAGCGGTGCGCGTGGGCGTGGGCGTGATGGTGAAGGCCGTGGCAGCTACAGGCGATATTGACAAGCCGGCGGCAGGTGTGGGGGAACGAGACGACAGCGCGCAGGGCTGTGATGGTGGTAGACGAGAATGGGATGGCGAACGAAGTAGGCAAGGTTGCGAGGACGGAGCAGGCTGGCGTGCGTGTGGATGCGGTCGGTGGTGGGAGGTACGGACTAGTGAGCGAGGCGAAGGGTGTAAACGCTGAGGTGGGCTGGAATCGCGCTAGTTGCAAGGGTGGAGGGGCTTGCTGAGGCAACCTAAACGGGGGGGCTACAGGGAAGATGGGGGGTCTCAGGTCAACTCAAATCCAGCCTCACTGGGGCAGCAGTTTGTAGCGAGCCTATCCGGGGCGCGTTGAGTTCGTGTGGCTGGACGGGAATCCGAGACAGTTGTCTTGGTCCAAGAGCAAGGAAAGGGAGGAGAGGAAGAAGGGAGAAGAGAGGCGAGATGGCTCGCGCGCGGTCATTTGTGCTGACTGATACTATGAGATTCAAGGGGGACTTTATTCTCTGTTTTTCTTACAGAGTAGCTAGTGTGCTTAAGGGAGATATGATGAAAGAAATGATAGTTGTGAAGGGGAGTCAGAGTCATTGAAAGGGGATTCGAGATCGGGCGAGGCGGTCGAGGCCTTGGTGAAAGGCTCGTAGACGCGAACGTGTCGAGTGTGCCGGGGCGCGGCGTGCACGCGTGGTCGGTGGCGAGGGCTGGGCGATGTGGTCAAGATCTCAGCTGTGGTGTGGAGAGGGCTTGGGACGAGAGGCCACAGTGGGAGCAGGTGAAGGGTACAATATGTGACCGGTCTAGGTGTATGACAAGGGGCAGAGCTGGTAGACGAGGAAACCCAGCGAATTATTGTCATGGACGGACGAGTCTCGTGGTCGACTTTCCCAGACGCCCCACCAGCGTCTCTCACCTATTCCTCCATCCCTCTTCTTTGATGCGTCCCCTATCTACTTGACCTAGCTGAGCCCCTAGAGCCTAAAGTCCAACAAAACAAGTTCGCCGGTCTTCGTCTTATCTTCCCCGATCAATTGAGTTGTCAGGCGGTGCGTCTTGCTATTGTCTTCCACTGCGAGGGGACATCTGCAGCTTAATATGAACACTGATTTCTATGCAGGCTGTTAGTGAAGATCATTGCATTAAGAAGCGGGCAAAATCGGGCCTCACTCGAATCGCGACTTTCCGATCTCTCATCAACCGTGATCAATGGAGGGACACGTTACTTCCAATATGACTACGATCCGAATGCAAAATATCCCCTTGGACACTCATAAACGCCAACTCTTGAGGAAGTGTCTGAACATGAACTTTCCTAACTGGATGACCTCAGATAACCTTGTGCAGGTCTTCCTGGGCTTCTCTCAAGAAGTCGTCCTATCATCAAGTCTTGAACTTAGCCCCGACAACTCCAAGACGATGACTGGAACTATCACACTACGGAACATGAGTGAAGTACAGAAGCTGCTGGAGGTTGATGAGTTCTCTTTGTCGGAGGGAAACGCCTTCCCTGTAGAATCGACTCGGAGGGTCGCAATAGACACTCACTTTCACGGTCTCACGGTAATTGCCGGTGGCGATGATAGCAAGTTAGAGTAGGTTTATAAAACTATTTCATTCCCAGGTCAAGCTGAGGGCGATTTGATGACAGTATTATCGCGATTCATGGATTAAACGGACACGCGTTCAACAGTTGGACAGTCGACGACGGTGTCATGTGGCTTCGCGATCTTCTGCCCGCACAAGTACCGGATGCTCGGGTGTTGCTCTATGGATATAACGCGAATGTCATAGAAGATGCTTCTAGGTCCCGGATCCAGGAACACGCCAGACTCTTCATTAAGTTCCTGCAAGGCTTGGCGGAAATTGTGAGGGCAACTTTTTATTTCTTGATTCCTCCCGTTCGTTCACTCGTTCACTTGTCACTTCCAGCAAAAACGTCGTGTAATTTTCATCTGTCATAGCTTAGGAGGATTGGTACTCAAACAGGTGTGTAAATGTTGGCCAACCGATTTGAGAGATGCGTATTTTGCTACAGGCGTTGGTATTTATCAGAAACGAAAAAGTATATTCGACCCTACGGGACGTCGCACTAGGTGTGATTTTCCTAGGAACACCACATGGAGGCAGCGCACACGCCGATATAGCACAAGATATTACCAGAATCTCGTTTCGTGCCAATGCGAACCAGCTACTGTCTGATATTCAGAAGGATTCACCTAGCTTGATGGACCTAGCTCACAGCTTCAAAGAATTTCATTCCGAACTGAAGATTGCCAGCTTCTGTGAACAGTTGTCGATGAAATTGCCTGGGGTACGTCTCGGGGTATTTCAGCGTGAATGCACATTTTGACTGAATTTGGGAATTAGCCGTTCTCGACTGATCTCGGACTGGTGAGTTTTGAATGATTCACGAGCCACCGAATATCAGCCAATCGTTCCTATAGGTCGTCGATCAAAGGTCTGCCACTATTGCGGACGAACAACCCATTCCTGTTAACTGCGATCATGTAACCATTGCCAAATATGCCAATGCTAGCGATGTTGTGTTCCAGCTAGTTGTTAGCGAGGTAAAGAGGATGGCAATGGGCATCGTCACATCTATGCCCCTGTAAGGTGTGTGACCCCGCTGGCCCGGAAACTCATATGACTTGTACCCGCACCCCTGCACCTCCCGCGCGTCCCTTTTCCCTTCGTCTTTCATTCCTCGTCTCCCCTCCTCCAACTATCGTCACTCCTTTCCCCTTCCATCTCGCGTTCCATTCCCTCGCGTCGCCCACTCTACGCCCAGGAACAGCGACAATGGCGACAACGGCTCAGCTCGATCGCCTTCGACGTCACTCGCCTCGTTGCTCAACGCCTCCCTCGTCGGTCTTGGAGTCGGAGCTCGGCTCCTCCAAGCATCGACCTACGGCACGACATCATCGCCGTTCACCCGCGCCTCGCCCTCCTTTGTCTTCATCCATCCCCTGCGCCACTAGTCTGCTCTGTCTGCGTCATACTCCCCGTCCTTTCGTCATTATTCTCTCGCCCGTCGTCGACTCCCTTTCATCCCACTCGCGCCCCTTCGTCATCGTCCATAGACTATCGTCCTCACCTCCGCCATGCGTCTACGCACGGACCAGTATGACGCGTTCGTCGTCGTCATCACCGCTCTACCCGAGGGCTCGCTGCCCATAGCGTCTCGCCCCCTTCGTCATCGTCGCGCCGCCCCGCGCTCGCGGACTCGGAGTCGGAGGAATAGGTTTTTGGTACGCCCTTGGCTGATATACTGTACTGCTATGAGTTCCCATCCCGCTTCGTTTACTTACTCTCCGATTTTGCTAACACTTGCCTCGTTCCGATTAGTCTTGCGCATCGGTTCTGGTTCGCGTTCCGTCGCGACGTCATACTCACCTACTCTTGGTTCGTTTCGTCTCGCATTCGGCGCCCTTTGCTCCTTTGATTACCCAACTTCCCGCTCGTCCTTCCTACAATATATAAAGACCAGTAGCTACTGTCTCGAATATCTGTTCTGTTCTGTGCAGTCTTCCGCTCTCGCGTTAATCTCTTCGTCTGCCAGTAAAAACATCTCCTCGCTCAACGTTCGCGCGAACTCCCTCTCTTCTCCTTCAAAACCGCGTATACGGACATACGCCCTCGGCTCTCTTTCGCCCTCGACTTCCCTTCGTGCGTGCGAAACGTCCAGCGTTCGCGTCTGAGGGACGGCTCTGCCCTGGGTCCGTACTCGCCCTCGGATCAAAACCACACGGACTCCGCGTGCCCGTGGTGGCGCGCTACACCTCCTCCAGAGTGAGTGCTCTCGGTACCCCAATCCACATCTACCATTAAAACTACCCAGAGAAGTTGAACTCGAAATACCACCAGCCCCGGACTGCGCGTATCGTATTCTGTTTCATTTTCGTGGACAAGACCACAGACGGATTGTCCGTTGCCGCCAAGAACCTCTTGGATCCAGATGACGACCTCTGGGAGACGTTCCCTCCGACGCAACTCCGATTGTGCATGACGGATAGCGAGAGATCCGGAACCTTACTCTTTGAGGACCGTTCTTACTCGGAACTAGGGCTGCCGACCGTACCCGTACACATACGGTTTACGGCTACCGTAATACGGTATTCCGTACCGTACCGTCAGGGTAGTGGAAGTGTACCCTGACGGTACGGTTGCCAGTACGGTAAGTTACAGGTTGTGACGCAATCACATGATATGCAAACAACGCCAAAATTCGTCAATCCCTTTGCGAGGAACGCCACATGTGATGTAACGCATCACATGGAGAAAATAAACAGCAAACAAATGAAGGCAATTTTACTGTGTTGGAGTTCAGTTTGGGTGTTGGACAGCAGGAACCCAGTTTTTTAGTACATAGAATACAATATACAAGCTGTCTTATGCATAACATGGAACATAGAAGTAAACTGTCATGAATATCATCATCTGGAGGAAGGAGGAAAGGGGATGCGAGATAGGATGAGAACCCGTAAAAAATGAATGCACCTGGTCTGGTCAACGTGCGAGAATGACTGCACGCGGGAAAACTTGTGGTGGCTGCTTGTGCCATTCCGTGGTCGCGGTTGTGGTCATGGCCATCACGTTGAGGTTGCTGCTGTGACAGTGACATCGTCATCGCCACCGCTGTGAAGCGTGTCGGGGACGCTTGAGTGAGTAAGTGTGGGGCTGACCAGTCCCAAGAGAAGAGAGAGGAGAGGGGGAGAGAGGAGCAAGTGGGCGCGCGTGCAGTCGTTTGAGTTCTTTGCAGAGAGGCAGATAGATGGAAGCAAGGGAATCTTATTATTCTTAGTCGACTGTCCTACTACAGAGTAGCTAGGGTGTTTTATATACAAGAAAGGAGGTACTAGAGATGAAAGGCATGGAAGGGAGAGGAAATGGTGAAAGGAGTTTGAGATGGTGAAAGGGAGTTCGAGGCCGGGCGAGGCGGTCGAGGTGGTGGCGAACGGCCTGGAACGCGATCGCGTCTCGCGAGCGTGTTGCATACGCCGTGCTCCGCACCGGTCCACATGCCAATGGCGCCCATAGCCGAGCCGAGCCCGCCCAGCTGCACGCCTACGCTGGACCACTGGCCCTGGCCGTCCTCGCGGAATGATATCTGAAATATAAACTAACAGCGCAGGAGGGCATGTCAGTCGCTCCTTTCCCGTAAATACAGATAAGGGGAGGGGATACGCACAAGAGTCCAGCGAATGTCGCCAGACGAGACAATTTCGACCGTCCCGCGCACGGGCGCGAGATCTGGCGGGGTCGCGGTGGTATGCCAGTCGCCCGCGACGTGGATCATCGGTCGCCCGGGCCACTGCGGCGGCGCGCGGGAGTAGTGCGTGATGCGCAGCGTGAACGGGATGATCCGCATCACCTCGTAAAGTGTTGGGTTGCAGAGCCCCTTTTTCCGGAGGTTGAGCCTGTGACGGGTTGTTAGAGTGGAATGATTTGGAATGGGTAAGGAGATGGGGGGGCACACGTTATTGCTTGATGGAGAGAATGTGAATTTGGTAGTTGGGGATGGAGATGTGTGGGTCTAGTCTACCGGAAGAACTCAAGTGTAAACCGTTCAAGATGATACAGAGCTCCGAGGTGGAGAAATAATAATTTCATCGTACGACGGCACTCGTACAGAGTCTGGTTTCTTCTGCTCGATGATGAGTAAAAACCCATGGGAGATCCCACCTCTGTGCTCAAGTTGATGGTTTACATGAGAAGAGAAGAGACCGCTGAGACGGCCGGGTGAGGAGGTCGAGGCTTTGACGTGTGAAGTGACGAGGAGTTTAGCCGAGGTAATCACGAGGTTTTTGCGAAAGAGGGGTCTCAGTGTTCTCTCACGGACTTCCACTTCATGATGGCGCATCGTAATTTGCTGTCCTGCTGGATTTTGTTCGCTTACTCAATACTGTACGCCACTGGGAACTCGGCAGTTCACTACCATCTCGGTGGTCACAAATGTCACGAAAGTAACATACATGTAACACACATGCCGAATTAAAGTCCACCCAGGATGAAATGTTATGTCCAATGCAATTCGATTAGGTGGGGACTAGGGAAAACAGGAGTAGCATCTAATTGAGTGGAATCTGGTCCCAATATTGAATCTGGAATGATGGTGTAGTAGTACTGTATGGTGCAGTACTGTAAGAGTGTTGCAAAGGCAGCTGTGCAAATGGTTGTGCCAGTGAGGGTCCTATTGATGAGGTGAGGGACAACGAGGAGGGATAGTGATTATTACTACTACGTCGTCTGCCATAAAGTCCCACAAATCGTTGGTTGTTTTCCAACTCAGGATGTGCAACAAGTTGCTCTTTGATCCATGTGGTGAGTTCAGATGCGGTGCCCTCCATTGAGAGCTCGAGTGCACCTGCAATCATCATAAGGTCTTCCTTGCGCTTGTATGATGAAAAAGAATTGTCAAAAACCTTTGAAACAGTGCCTTCACTAATTCATATAGCACAAGCCGAATCTTCAGTAGCTTTCTCAGCACATTTTTTTGTTTCTTTTCTCTCCTGGTTAATTCGATCTCATTCGTCTGCTTCAAATGCCTCCTTCAGCTCAGGATGTGTAACAAACCGGGCCTTGATCTTTGTCAAAGCATGAGGTCTTGTCTTTTGCTGATTTGCCAACTTCACGCACAGATCATTGGCCTCTCACTGAGCAATTGTGCAGTGTGCATTTGCCGCACTCAATTGTGATGCTTGCATAATCACAGTTTTGGAAAGGACCGAAACTTTGTGACGAAGTGATTGTATTTTGGAAATCAGCTCCTCATGGCTCCATGTTTGATCTTGGAGCACAGAGACAGCTTGGTGATCAGAAAGAATCCCCTCCATGTTCTGTGCCGAAGATGCACACGTGATCATCGCATTGCAAGCACATAAGTGAGGGTCAGTCCCAGTGGTTGAGGACGTTGAGGATTTGTGGCCGCTGGTCATGTCCCTAGCACCTCCCTCCAAGTCCGAGGCAATATAATCAGTGTCACTAGTTTCAGAACTGAGATCCGAACTGACTGCTGGAGGTGAGGTTGGAACCTCCATCAGGTACGAAGAGGGGAAGTGTGATGAAGATGATGATGCCTTGCTAGGTGCAAAGTCTTCTTCAGTGAAGACCGACGGATTGAGGGGCCAGATTCCGGACTTGCAGAACGCGTTCTGAATGAGGTCCAGGGTGACAACTTTACGAATAACCATGTATTCATGGATAACATTATAGTGTGTGATCTTGATGCCTTCGGCGAGGCGGCAGTCGCAATGTGATGACCACACGCGTTGGACTGGTGCAAAAACCAACACATCAAGTGGTTGAAGCTTGTGTGTAGTTTTCGAAGGGAGGCAGAAGAGTACAATCTTATTGTCATATGCAAGTTGCTGCATGGCTGGGGTCTCATGCAAGTTGTGCCCGTCAAAGGTCAATACGATCGGTTTGTCATTAACGCAATGAGTAGCAGCAACTGGAATGAACACAGATTGGAACCACTGCTCGCATATTTCATGATCTGTCCATCCAGAAGGGGATGTTGCAACACTGTGAAGGTGAAATCAGTTTACGCCGCCAAAATGCCAGATTGAATCTCACCTTCCGACGCCCTCCAAATCCCGGCAGTCAGGCAGTGGGCCCTCTGAGAGAACAAATCCTGATGGCATGAGAGATCCTGCTGCCGAAATGCATTCAATGATGGAGACAAGCTCTAGACTGTCGCTCTTGATGCGATATCGCTGCTTCTGGTCTTTCATGAGTAGATACTTTTTTCCATTATTTTTACGGCCGCCTCCCATCTGGATTCCCTTCTCGTCCATATTCCATTGATGTTCCGGTGGTATCCCATCATAAGTGTCCACCAGTTCCTGTAGTTTTGCAAAGTAGTCATGGACTACTGTCCTATTAAAGTTTTTTGCACACTTTGGATCCAACCCACTTGCTTTCGAGAAAGTCAGACTGGAGTTGCGTTTAATGAACCGATAATGCCAGTTTATTCCAGGGTAGTGGCTAGATAGGTCCAGAGCATGAGCCCGCAGTGCCTTTTGATCCAAAGGCATCGCCTCTGCGGACAGCTGGTCACACCAATCTAGCAATGCCTTTTCCTGGGCCGGCTTGAGAAGCTGGCCATCCTGGTGAGCTTCCTGACATGACTTATGTTTCCCAGAAGCTCTATCTTGTAGCGTCTGGTGTGAAACCTTGGAAAGCATAAGATTTTGACTTATTGGCCATGTATGGAATGCACTGACATCATGGGCCAGTGCCGTGCGAGTAAATGATCGATAGATCCCATTGCAGTAGTCACTCAATGCAGCCTGTAGCCGCTGCTCATATGCATGGTCTTGTGCTGGCTGACTGGACCACCTGTAACATGGCATTGAGAGAGTACCCAGATCCTTGGAGGCCTCTGAGTCAGTGTACTGTCAGTGATGTGATCACCCAGCTGGAATCAAACTCCACCCTCTGCCATGACAGCGGTGTGATGCAGGTGTGATGCAGGCGTGACCCCCAGGCCAAAACATTACTCGAGAACCACTCAATGGACTGCAATTTTTCTTTGCTAGAATGACATTAATGGTACTCAATAGTATAACTACAAAGTTTTGAATAGAGTTGTTTGAGCAGATACAGGGAAAAATGAAATCACTGAGATGGTAGTGAACTGCCGAGTTCCCAGTGGCGTACAGTATTGCGCCATCTCGGATCCCCACGCAGTCCGATACAGATCAAAGGGTTTTGGACAACGTCCCCCCTCCCTCCTATATGGCGGCTTTGGTGATTTCATGGACGTTTTCAATTGTCCGGATGATGCACTCAACGTGGATGCGAGGCATAATGATCTGGAGATGTCTGTTGATTCCTTTGCCAAACCGATGACCGCTTTTTACCGCAATGAGGCCAACCGGAAGGTAATGGGCCTAAGCAAGCCACTGTCACGAACAGGGTTTTTCCGGCCCGGCTTGGCCTGAAAGCCCCGGCTTTGGCTCGGCCCGAGGCAGCTTTGGCTTTCTAAAACCCCAGGCCGGGCCAAAGCCGTCAAACCCGGCTTGGCTCCGGCTTGGCCTGGCCTAGGCCACGGCTTTTGTACGTAAGATTTTCAGTATGTGAGCCCATGGCCACATGACTTGTACCACCCCCTTGCACATTCACTTTCCCTTCGTCTTTCATCCCACTCACATCCCTCCTTCCAACTATCGTCATTCCTTTCACCTCACTCTCCTTTCCTCGCGTTCCCACTCTCGACGTCATCCCCACCGCATTGCCCACTCCATGTCAGCAGACTACGACAACGGCTCAATTCAATCGCCGTCGACGTCACTCGCCTTGCCGCTCAACGCCTTCATCCCTTCGGTCTTCAAGTCGGAGCACGGCTCCTCCCCACACTTCGACCTACGGCACGACACCATCGCCGTCCGGCTGCGCATCGCGCCCTCCCAAGACCGTCCCTCAAACATCGTCCTCGCGTCCGCCACACGTCTACGCACGGACCCATATGACGTGTTCGTCATCGTCACCATCGTCTTACCCAAGGGCTCACTGCCCACAGTGCCTCGCCCATCGTCATTGCCGCACTATTTGAGGGCTCGCTGCCCATAGCGTCTTGCCCCCGACATCATCGCCACATCGCCTCGCGCTTGCAGATTCGCAGTAGGAGGACTTTAGAATAGCACTTTTGTATTTAAATATCAAATATATTACGGAGTTGTTATGTTCTGGAGAGCATGATGAGGCATGGTAAGAGCATGGATTATACATGTGGAATGAGTGAAGTCCAGTGTACAACATGGTATGCTGCGGGACGAAGCAATCTAAGACTGAGGAAAGGGATTACAAGCAACCAACGCGACTGAGCATTGCACATTGACATATAGGCCACCAAAGCTTACATTGTACATGTACTTGACTCAAGCAAAAAGGAACGTTGAGAGGGAAGCACAGATACGACAATGAAAAACGACAGGAATGATGGTGTGTCCATGTCCTTGCAATGCAAAGGTTGATAAATTAAAGTTTGATGATTACCCCAAATGATCAAAGCCGGGGCTTGACGGCCCGGCTTTGGCTTTTCAAATCACAGGCCGGGCCAAAGCCGTCACGAAGCCGTCACTTTGGCCCGGCTCGGCCCGGCCTATTTCGGCCTGGCTTGGCCCGGCTCACGGCCTGAGGCCGGGCCGGGCACATCCCTAGTCACGAAAGAAATTGTGTTCAATCTTTTCCCTTCATGATGGTGGCTGTCCAAAGCTTATCGTGGCCGTCATCGGTAGTGGCTGTTCGGATGGCCATTATCACGGACCACACGGCGCAGCATCGTGCATTGTGGAATTCGAAAATCGAGCTCGCCGACGTCAGGTCGATACCCGTGGTTGAACTCGCCGGTTCCGCTGCCCATTCACAAAAAATGGCAATGGAACGTCACAGGAACGTGTTCCTTGGTTGGAGAGTGCCGTGCCTAGGCCTGACGACTGTCGGTAAGCTGAATATCTCATGGTCTTCGTATGAGTCTGGCATGGATATGAGGCTCATATGTTTATATACCTTGACCGTTGACGCATCGTCAGCCTTACTCCTGGGCTGTCATGTATCTCATCCGCCTGCGAAGGTAACGATCGAAAGAGGCTCTGTGCTCCATTTTCTGGCGCATTGGTTCTTTTGCGTCACATTGATGATGATGCAAGTCGCTTCATCCGAGAACAATCGAACATGGACACCCCAGATTTCCGTACATCTCAATATCACCCAGGTTTAACGCTACTGGCGAGTCTCAATTTCGGATTCTTAGGCGCCATCCCGATACGCAGGAGTAGCCGTCTCCTGTCCATTGCTGAGACTTCGGACAGTCAAATCATTGTGAAGTTTTGCGCAGAGGTACTCGATTGATTGATCTAAACTGGGACACGGGCCACGGATTCTCGGCTACAGGCGACTCCCAGGAGGGAAGTTGGTCCCTCGTTGCTATGGAATATCTTTCGTGATCTGCACGATCACCAAACCTTGCGACCAACCGTGACAAGTGGTTTGGTGACCTACGGACGCTCATGGCATCATTCCACAAGGATCGGTTGGTTCACGGGGACCTACGTGAACCCAACATCGTTTGCGGAGGAGAAAAAGTGCTTGTTCTAGGCTTTGATTGGGGGGTGGGGGGATTGGGGAGGCACATTATCTGTCCGGACTGCTTAACCCCAAGTTGATGGATGGGCGAGAGAGCACTAACTTGAAGATTGCGATAGATGATGATAAGCGGGTGTTGGAGAATACGTTGAGTAAAATTTAGAATGTGACTAGCTCGACGTTGGCGCGTTACATTGAAACTTGAGCTTGAGCACCCTCATGTAACATTCAATTACATACTGGGGTCTGGACGTACAGGCGAGGGCAGAATTCATGTCCAAGCGAACGAAGGACAGAAAGAATATTTTTGAGATCGTCCTGTACACGAAGAAACAGAAAAAAACATTCATCCAGGCTTGGCCCGGCTCACGGCCTGAAGCCGGGCCGGGCACAACTCGATTCGAGCTTCCTTAGGCTGTTGAAATAAAGTCAATTCACAAGACTCTCAAATGGCAATCCAGGCGACTTGGAAGTGGTGCACGTTATCCATGGGCTTGAGTATGTACACTCGAGAAATTAAAGTGGTGGCGAGCTGCTAAATTTCGACCAAGATGAGCTAGTTGTGAGGCCACCTAAAGTCAGAGCCCGCTTTTGGAATCCACACTATCTTACGGCTATCGCCGGTTTGATCTGATATTGCACCGCATTCACCTCTTGTTGTCGAACCCCCACTACCACCACAACCATAACATCTGATGCCGAAACGCCCTCCCTCTCGCTCTCATAAACCTGCTAAAAAAAGGAGGGCAGAAGTTGCGCGCACCACTGCCGTCGCCGGGTCAACCCTCTCACTCTCCGTCCTCAAAAAGACCGCAGATGCGATCCCCCCTCCGGCAGGATCCATTATCAAGGGAACTCTCGGTAGGCTCCTCCAAGTCGTTGACATCGTCCAGGTAATCTTTCCGGCTCCGATATGCCAGAAATGATCTAATGGGACGATACTCCAGACCATGACGAACAACGTCGACGACATTGATCAACTGATCCAACGTATAAAGCGCCTCGAACAATCTATTTTCAGGCCACTCAAAGGAAAACAAGACATCCCGACATCTGTCATCGATTTCGTCACTGATTTTTCCAAGTAACTCTTTCCTTGCTTCCGAGTCTGAGAATTTTGTTACAACTATTCCTAATCCAGGTCTCTTGAAACTGTCGCGAATTACCTGCAAAAGATCCAATCGCGTGGAAAGACAACCATATCTTCCCATAGCAGAGAAGATGCCGCCTCCATTCAGAGTCGTGTCCAAGCAATCACGGCCCTCATCGAAGATTTTCTTGCAAGTCTTCCGTTCCTGGTCATACATATTTAATAGTTCTGATATCTCGTGAGTACAGGATGAGGCCGCCAAGAGGGGTCGAATCGAAGGCACTGTGGGTTATTCTCAGACATTGCAGACATGTCTCGTTCATCTGAATTACCCAGGAAATGCGGCGTGAGATTAGTCGTGTTCGCGAAGGGACAGTACGTTTATCTTACGCCAATTGAAGATCTTCGGTAGCTAACAGGTCACGCAGCAAGCATTACGTGATATCCGAGGTGAGAAAACGTGTTGCAGCGCCCTGAAATCTATTGATTCATGTATTTTAGTTCACGATGAGCTATCCAACTTTCATCGAGCTCGGAAGGCACGTTATAATTGTTCCGATGATAGAAAGAGACATGCGTGTTTGGAACACACACGCGAGAGCCTGCTCGAGAATATCTACCAATGGATCAATGACTCGACAGAGACTATACAAGAACAACGCACTGTCACCGAAGGCAATCCGACGCTTCCTATTCACGTCAGTCCAAGCAGGCGCCGCATCTTCTGGTTGTCTGGTGGTGCCGGGACCGGGAAATCCACAATCGCACAGAGTGTTGCCGAGTATTGTGCCAGGAACACCTGGCTTGCTGCGAGCTTCTTTTTCTCAAGTAACGACAGCGAGCGAAACCATCCACAACTTGTATTCAGCTCAATTGCTCACCAACTGGGCACGACATTCCACCAACCACTCGCGTGTTTTATGCAAGATGCGGTCACAGCTAATCCAGATATTTGGTTCTCTGATCCATCAAACCAATTGAAAAAGCTCGTCATCGAACCAATCCAAAAGTCGGTCATAGCGGGTCAAGCATTTCCATCACCTGCCGTCATCGTGTTAGATGCGCTTGATGAGTGCAAAGACGACAACGCGACCTCATTCATTGTCTCTGTTCTCTCGGCCCACATTGACAAGCTTCCGTTCTCCCTTTTCCTCACGAGTCGACCCGAGCCCAGACTGCACCTGCCATCCCTCCCTCCTCCTCTCCTGTCACATACGTGTCCGTTCTTCCACCATGAGATTTCAAGATCATCTGTCGACCATGACATCAAAACGTTTTTAATACACGAGCTTACTCAAGTTGGATCTCGCAACGAGGACCTCCAGAAACAGAATTGGTTCACTGACGACGACATCCGCACACTTGTTAAACTGTCGGATGGACTGTTCATCTTTTCCGCCACCGCAATTCGATTTATCGAAGACCCTGATGTCTTAAACCCACGGGGACAGTTCCGTGACCTAGTCTCTGCCACACGAATCCCTGGACAGTCAACTCCTTATCACCACCTAGACCAGCTGTACCTCACGGTCTTGCGTAACGCATTTCCCCCGTCATCCCGTGCAGACACAGTGCTCCGCTTGCGAAGAGTTCTTGGTTGCATTGTTGTCCTTTGTGACCCTATCTCTGCGAGCGCCATATCAGCTTTGCTCAGCAACAATACGAGCAGAGATTTTCCTGTTGCAAGCATTTTGCAGCGCCTTCGTTCAATCGTCATTATTCCTTCGGATCCCGGGGCAGTCCAAGTGATGCATGAATCCTTCCCTGATTTTATCGTTGATCCAGAACGCTGTACAGAGCCCAATTTTCTGATCGATACTCCGCTGCATCATGGTTATCTCGCGATTGATTGCCTGGAGCAACTAAACAGGCTTCAACGGGATATATGCCAGATTGGAGACTATTCAAAGTTGAACAGCGAGATTGTCGATATCTCAAAAAGAATTGCAGAAAACATTCCGCCAGCGATGCAATATGCCTGCCGTCATTGGGCCGATCATCTGACGAATTCACCGCCGTCAGACAAGCTGCTTGATGTTTTGGGAAGATTCTGCTTCGATCACAGTTTGTACTGGGTTGAGGCTATGAGTCTGATGGACTCGCTAGATGTTGCCCTTCGCGCTCTGAGAGTCGCTCAGAAAGGATTATTAGTGCGTTGTTTCAACGAGGCTTGAATTGTGTGCAGACCGTTCATCACGGATTACAGACATTCGCCGACCCTCGAACCGACATCGTTGAGATGCTGTATGATCTTGAACGGTTTACACTTGAGTTCTTTGATCCCATCAGCATTGCAGCCCTGCATGTCTACCACTCTGCCCTTCCATTCGCCCCTCTCGGCTCCAAAATACGTGCACACTTCCGCGGAGACTTGGAGGAATCTGTTACGGTCTTGAATGGGATGGAACAATCATGGAATGCGGAGCTGAGAGCGATGGAGGGTCACAAAGGTTCGGTCGCAGCCGTCGCGTTTTCTCCAGACGGCACCCGGATTGTCTCTGGGTCTTTGGATGACACAGTCCGGATGTGGGACACGAGTACTGGCGCCACCGTCAAGACCCTCGAGGGCCACAAAGCTTGGGTCAACGCCGTCGCGTTTTCGCCAGACGGCACCCGGATTGTCTCTGGGTCTTCGGATCGCACAGTCCGGATCTGGGACACGAGTACTGGTGCCACCGTCAAGACCCTCGAGGGCCACAAAAATTGGGTCAACGCCGTCGCGTTTTCGCCAGACGGCACCCGGATTGTCTCTGGGTCTACGGATGGCACAGTCCGGATCTGGGACACGAATACTGGCGCCACCGTCAAGACCCTCGAGGGCCACAAAGATTCGGTCACAGCCGTCGCGTTTTCGCCAGACGGCACCCGGATTGTCTCTGGGTCTTGGGATCGCACAGTCCGGATCTGGGACACGAATACTGGTGCCACCGTCAAGACCCTCGAGGGCCACAACTATTCGGTCTTCGCCGTCGCGTTTTCGCCAGACGGCACCCGGATTGTCTCTGGGTCTTCGGATAGCACAGTCCGGATCTGGGACACGAATACTGGCGCCACCGTCAAGACCCTCGAGGGCCACAAAAGTTTGGTCTCAGCCGTCGCGTTTTCGCCAGACGGCACCCGGATTGTCTCTGGGTCTTCGGATTGCACAGTCCGGATGTGGGACACGAGTACTGGCACCACCGTCAAGACCCTCGAGGACAACGATTGGGTCCTCGCCGTCGCGTTTTCGCCAGACGGCACCCGGATTGTCTCTGGGTCAGAGGGTCGCACAGTCCGGATGTGGGACACGAGTACTGGTGCCACCGTCAAGACCCTCGAGGGCCACAACTATTCGGTCTCAGCCGTCGCGTTTTCGCCAGACGGCACCCGGATTGTCTCTGGGTCAGAGGATCGCACAGTCCGGATCTGGGACACGAGTACTGGTGCCACCGTCAAGACCCTCGAGGGCCACAATGATTGGGTCGACGCCGTCGCGTTTTCTCCAGACGGCACCCGGATTGTCTCTGGGTCTTCGGATGGCACAGTCCGGATCTGGGACACGAGTACTGGTGCCGCCGTCAAGACCCTCGAGGGCCACAACTATTCGGTCACAGCCGTCGCGTTTTCGCCAGACAGCACCCGGATTATCTCTGGGTCGGAGGATCGCACAGTTCGTATCTGGGACACGAGTACTGGTGCCACCGTCAAAACCCTCGAGGGCCACAAAGATTGGGTCTTCACCTTCGCGTTTTCGCCAGACGGCACCCGGATTGTCTCTGGGTCACAGGATTGCACAGTCCGGATCTGGGACACGAGTACTGGTGCCACCGTCAAGACCCTCGAGGGCCACAAAGATTCGGTCAGAGCCGTCGCGTTTTCGCCAGACGGCACCCGGATTGTCTCTGGGTCTCAGGATCGAACATTCCGGATCTGGGACACGAGTACCGGTGATGCCATCGGGACCCTCGAGAGCGACTGGACATCAGTCCGTGGCATTGCAATGCATGGTTTGTACTGCAGCATCGATGGATGGGTCTTTAAAACTCATGGCACCCATATCACGAGACTCTGTTGGGTCCCAGTGTCTTGCAGGCCAGAATGTCAAGATTCGTACAAGTCTAGTCTAGTGCTATGTTTACGAGGTCGCACCGTTATCCTGCACTTCCCACCCTGATTTCAGTTATCGCAGCTGTCTAGAGTGGTTAAGATGACATTCGAGTTGGCTTCTGAGGCTAAGCCCTTATTAAAATATATCCTCCTACTTATCACGCATATAATCACATTTCTTGCAAAAGGAATGACAATTATCGCAAGTTTTAACTAACAGCAGCAGTAAAGAGAATCCATTGTCAGGAGAACGGACTCGCACGGGATGATGGAAATACTTTTGCACACGATGTTGACATGTTGACGTCCCCTTTGTCGCCGAGCTTTCGCAAAATGACAGAACGACGGGTGTTCGAGCGAGGAGAATGTTTTCATAATCAGGATAGCACCGAGGTAGCCGGAAATGCGTGGTGCTTTGATTGTGAAGAGAGCCATGGTTCACACGACGATGGAGGCGTTATCAAAGTTGACGCCGTTGCCTTCATCACGGAGTTCGTTGACTGCTCCGTCAGGGAGAAGAGCCACAGGAGATGGTACCGTGACACTGTGGTAGATTGGAGGAAGTTTGTTTAGAAACGTGGACCCCATGTTGCAGAATGCAGAATGAATGGGAGTCTGAAAGGAGCCTGAGGGACGGGTGTCGCGAGAGGCCTTCTGTCGACCCCATGGGTAGGGTTTTTCCGGCCCGGCTTGGCCTGAAAGCCCCGGCTTTGGCTCGGCCCGAGGCGGCTTTGGCTTTCTAAAACCCCAGGCCGGGCCAAAGCCGTCAAACCCGGCTTGGCTCCGGCTTGGCCTGGCCTAGGCCACGGCTTTTGTACGTAAGATTTTCTGTATCTGAGCCCGCTGGCCACATGACTTGTACCACCCTTGCGCGTTCACTTTCCCGAAGGGAACGTCTTTCATCCCACTCACATCCCTCCTTCCAACTATCGTCATTCCTTTCACCTCACTCTCCTTTCCTCGCGTTCCCACTCTCGACGTCATCCCCACCGCGTTGCCCACTCCATGTCAGCAGACTACGACAACGGCTCAATTCGATCGCCGTCGACGTCACTCGCCTTGGCGCTCAACGCCTTCATCCCTTCGGTCTTCAAGTCGGAGCACGGCTCCTCCCCACACTTCGACCTACGGCATGACACCATCGCCGTCCGGCTGCGCCTCGCGCCCTCCCAAGACCGTCCCTCAAGCATCGTCCTCGCGTCCGCCACACGTCTACGCACGGACCCGTATGACGCGTTCGTCATCGTCACCATCGCCTTACTCGAGGGCTCGCTGCCCACAGCGCCTCGCCCATCGTCATTGCCGCCCTATTCGAGGGCTCGCTGCCCATAACGTCTCGCCCCCGACATCATCGTCGCATCGCCTCGCGCTCGCGGATTCGCAGTAGGAGGACTTTAGAATAGCACTTTTGTATTTAAATATCAAATATATTACGGAGTCGTTATGTTCTGGAGAGCATGATGAGGCATGGTAAGAGCATGGATTATACATGTGGAATGAGTGAAGTCCAGTGTACAACATGGTACGCTGCGGGACGAAGTGATCTAAGACTGAGGAAAGGGATGACGAGCAACCAACGCGACTGAGCATTGCACATTGACATATAGGCCACCAAGGCTTATATTGTACATGTACTTGACTCAAGCAAAAAGGAAGGTTGAGAGGGAAGCACAGATACGACGATGAAAAATGACAGGGAACAATGGTGTGTCCATGTCCATGTAAAGTTGATAAATTAAAGTTTGATGATTACCCCAAATGATCAAAGCCGGGGCTTGACGGCCCGGCTTTGGCTTTTCAAATCACAGGCCGGGCCAAAGCCGTCACGAAGCCGTCACTTTGGCCCGGCTCGGCCCGGCCTATTTCGGCCTGGCTTGGCCCGGCTCACGGCCTGAGGCCGGGCCGGGCACAACCCTACCCATGGGAAAGCGTTTGAATCCTTCGCAGGAGTGTGATCTGTGAAATTGTTGGAGTTATAGAAATAAAACTCAGTTTTCTGTATAAAAGACTGTAAGCTAACATATAGAAATATAAATCTGTACACTATTAGCTTTAAAGAGGTGTAAAGGAACGTGTAGTACTGACCTCAGTCTTCTGTATAAGAGACTGAGGGAAAACGAACGATAACTAATTCGTAATTATTTACACGTACGGTCCGGGTTGTGTGGCACTAAGCGGCTGCACTTCCAACAGAAATGTTACACGCGGATTTTGCAGCGAGCCAGGTGGGGCTACGCTCGAGTTCATGCGACAGGATTGAAAACGCGGAGAGACCAGAGGACAATAGAGGCCAAGCAAGGCAGCTGAGACTTAAGGATCGCACAGGAGTGGAGAGGACGACCAGGCCAGACGCCATCATGCAGGCGAAAAGGGGGCATAATAGAGATGTTGGGA
The DNA here is from genome assembly GCA_025769875.1 of Russula earlei. Lineage (NCBI taxonomy): Eukaryota > Fungi > Basidiomycota > Agaricomycetes > Russulales > Russulaceae > Russula > Russula earlei. Next base: position 28,504 of record JAGFNK010000355.1, read on the forward strand.
CGCTGTTGAAGAGCTCCGGAACGAGGATGGTAGCAAGCTGAGATTGCCACATTTCAAGTTGGCTCGGCATTTGCTCCACTCACATTTCTTCGGGATGAGGTTGGGGTATTAGAATGGCCAAAAACAAAAAAAAAAAAACGACCCGGGTCAACTGAACCAGCAACACCCACCCATTAGCTTTGGGATCCAAACGGTACCTTACATTGTTCACTTGTCGTGTCTCAGGCTGGAGTACGATCTCGGCCGCTATACGCCTCTATCGTGATCTCCGCTTACTCTGTGGCCTGGCAGTCAGCTCTCCGTTTGGCGGGCCAACAAAGCGGGAGAGGCCTGTTGTCATTTGTTCCCCCCCCCAGCGTTTACGCGCTGATGGAGCTCCGATTGAATGCAATTTTCATCGGCTTCCTTTCATTCTCGCATTCAGTTCCAGCATCCATACTTCATGAACCGTTGGAAGTGCTGAATACGTCTCCGTGAATTTACAATTCACCACTTACCACATCCTCGCTTGCGCTGTACCGGACGAGCAGGCGGGCCACGACGTTCAGATTCCCCTGAATCTGGATACGCATCTCTTGGCTGCCGGCCGAGATGATCTTCAGAGAAAGGCGATTGAATTTACCTGACGATCACGCGCTGATGCTCACATGCGAGACATGGCATGGGGTAAGTATCGTCAGCATAAAGTATCACGAACAAGGAAACCAGTGAAAGGGGTAACAACGAATGGTCATCCAAGAAAAGAGCAATAGACACCGAAGATCGGATATCCACCAACAAACAATTACGACCGACGACTTTGTCATATGGCCACTACTCTGGCTAAGGCCGCGGCGAGGACGCTCGCAGATGACCCGTCCTCTGCCAGTACTGTTATTCGCGAATTATCTTTCGCGAGCTCGTCAATATACGTTGTGGCGCCAGATTTATGGGCCACACGTGCACACGCAGCATGCAGGTGGAGATAATGCACAGAAGGGAGAGGTTGCATCTTGTGATCCACGATCCTGAATGTGATCGCACATCTGCGAGATGCCGGCAGGTGTGAGGGTGCCATGTGACGCTCATATTGCTTCTGTCAAGCGAAGACTGCTAAGCTTCAAGGGGTCGAGTCAAGGAGAAAGAAAAAGAAAAGGAGGAAGAACAGCACAGGCTGATCAGGGGCCAAACAAACGTTGGACGACGTACGGTCCCTTCCAACCAGACGTTCAGGTTCCTAAACTCGACTGACACATCGTGCTTGAGGGTGAGCATGTTCCCGAGGCAGTAGAAACGCGGCGAGGACTCGCAGAGCGGATCGTCGCTCGAGAGATCGGCGTACGCGAAAGCACGAGATGGGGCATGGCAGAGGTGCACGGACGACACGCGACCGTGGCGCACGCCCCGCATGGGCGATCGCCAAAGTGGCAAAGCGCGAGATCACGCAGAATTGACAAGAACGGACGCTGATGCCACTGCCAGGACGAAATGAGAAGGGCCGATGTGGGGGGGAGAAGAGAGAAATGGGACGGACCCCGTTCTGAATCGGAGATGCTTGAAGGGTCACCGCTTGGTGGGTCGAGGTTGAGGGGGAAAAAGCTGCCATCTGGGATCACGGGCTCCTCCTCTGCGAGGACGAGACCGGGTGCCCTCCCCTTGACGGCGCTGAGGGTGCGGGTGCGGGGCTTTTCGCCATGCCATTCTTTCTTTCCCGAGACGGTGGGATTGCCTCTGGGAGAACCACGGCTGGATACTCGGCCAAACTCATCCGAAGGTTCAGCGCTGGGCCTTGGCGATTTGAGAGGAGAGGAAGTTGTGCGGGAACGAGAGAATAGGCTGGGCATCGTCGGGGTGACCAAACGGCGGTCAAAAGAGAAAAAGGGCGAGACGAGGCGAGGCGACTGACGACGGCTGTTTGACCCGTGCCTGCCTTGACCTCCCAGCCACGGCAACACCCGGCTTTCCCTCTCTCCTCCCCTCCACAGTGACGGCAACGATAACGAAATGGACCATCCGCCACGGATTCATCATAATAATACTTCCTGCCCTCTCTACCCGGTTTCCCGGTCCACATCAACGCTCCACTTGAGGTGCCATCCCACTCATCAGTGCGAGCACCACCACCCTGCCAGGTCAATGCTGCGGAGTATGGGCGGACCCCGCTGGCAGACTGTCACGGCTAGCTGAGACCGACCGTCTATGACACAGTGCTCACATCACTCCAAACTTGATGGCGTTCGCCAACGATGGAATCACGTAGGTTGACGGATCATTAATCATCCCACCGACACCCTGGATTTTGCTGGTCCGGTGTGGGCCGGCCACAGTATCAAAGACGCACTATGACACAAAAAATCGCCGGGCCTTCTTCGCCTTTTTGTCGACACCAATGTCTTTCCATCATAGAGTCCATGTCAACGCCTTTGCGGTGCCATCGCGAGAAACGCGCTGAGATAACGGCAAAGGATCGATACCGTCCCCATGCTGTGCTCATGCTGTGATCATTGTTCATATCCCGCCACCACGTTGTGTTGCGCACGGGACGAGGCAAGGGTTCCCTGGTCTGTGAGGAAGGCCCTGACTTTTGGAAGTAGCCACGTTCCACGTCGTAGTGCGCGGCCGTACGCGAATCGGGACAATTCAACGAAATACAGGCTTCGCAACTACGACCTAGACACTGTTCCTCCTCGGAGTTCCCGGGCGACAGCCAAGTTAGACTCAAAGGCACCTCGCGGTAGCTATCGTTACTTTGCCTCGGGGTCTTGACGACCCCGCGGTTGGACCAGGCTTGGCGTTAACAAACGCAACAACGCACATCACTGTAACTCGACAGGAAATCTGAGTACGCGCATTTATCCAGAGACAAGGAGGTTTGCATGGAGTCTAGCGACTGGCCGTCACCATGGAATCTAAAGCGTTCAACCGGGAGGTTCATAGAAGGCATGAAAACCTGGTGAGAGAACAACAACAGAGGAGACAGTTGCTTCAAAACGGCCGCAAGGCCATTACCTTTTCGGGCAAAGAGGATCACTCCATCCATGCGAGCCAGGCGGCTGGCGCGCCTTGTGAACTCGTGTAGGTGACGGCGTTGCGCCCACATTCAGTCTAATTGACCATGTGTTCTCACAGAAGAATTGATGGGGCCACGGGGCGATCGGCATCCCCATAAACCCTGCTGCCGATGACGCACACTGGTGAGGGGCTGACAAAGGCAGCTAGTCGGCCGCTGTTGTCGAGCGAGCGCGCGGTAGACGGTCTGGCTGGGGCTGGCCGCGAGCCAGCTCATCGAGACACTGTACGTGAGTTATGAGTGAGGGGACAAATGCACACATAGGAACAGGATGGCCCTGCGACACGCGGCAAATCCAAATTGAAAAGGGTGGCTCGGTCAACGTGGGCGCAAAACGCAGCAGCCACATAGATCATGTCAGCGCCGTATGACTAAGGCGACAACAAGAGTTGAGTGAAGGGACGAAAGAGGAAGCGGTAGTCACACGCTTGTGAACGGTCAGTCAATTGAGAACTAGAGACAAGAGATTCGACTTGACCTCCTAGTGAGGTCGTAGTACTGCTTATATACATCATCAAGAATCAAGAGACGTACATTCGGGGTGACTCCTCGACGATAATCGCGGAAAGACTAGGATTCGAAAATTTACCACTCCCGGCCTTTGCCTTTATGCCCTCCTCACCTTGCTGCTCTGCCTGATGTTGCACCACCAATACTGTCACTGACCCACCAACCATGCAGCTTACTTAAGGTACCTAGCACTTGGTCAGTCACAGTTGCATACTTTTAGCGGTGGTTAGATGACCAAAAATTACTATAAAAGGCAATTAGGTTGGCAAGATAATCGGGGCTTCAATCATGCATGTAAATGACACCAAAGTATTTTCTAAATCACTTATTTAATGACTTATTTATTATGTATCTTGAAAATAAATTACAATACAAATAAAGATTTTCTATTGTAAGGATCAGCAGAAGACGAGGCCACTAGAATAGGCAGTGGTGTGAGTCCAAAGGGACATGGTGCAAGGGAGGTGGTGGCATCTGAGGGAGGGGGGTTCCGAGGGGGGTTCTGAGGGAGGGGGGTTTGAGACAGCAGTTCCCTGAGGGCACACATGCGTGCATTCATGGCGGCAGATGTTGCATCAGGCTTGGCGCGCTTGCCTGACTGTTTGCCCCCAGCATATGGATCATCATGAACATGGTGGCGCTTTTCCTTAGTGATGCCAATGCTTTGTGCTGTAAGTCCCCATGCATCGGGGAGACTGGTCCATTGTGATAATGATATGATCTCCTGTGAGAGAGATACTAGGCTCTCCCTTGGCCTGGTGGATGGGGATGGTGGGTCAGGGGATTTATTTGCATTCTCTGTGGGAGCTTTTTGGGTGCTCTCTTCAGGACAGAGGTGGGGAAAGTGGATGTAGATTGCTGCAATGTGTTTGCAGAATCTAATCTGTGGATAATCTGTGCAATCACAAGTCGACTTCATCAGATCGATTGAGTAAAACTTGCCGGACCAGGATTGTGAAGCAACATGAAAGCAGATCTCATCAAATTGCAAGATTGAATCTTGTGATATGCTCTTGGCATGGGTGAAAAGTTTCCAACACCTGTCAGCCACCAGGTCCCAACCATCGAGCCTGACTTTCTGACATTTGTGCCTGTTTTGGTAATACAGCACTATTTGATGCACTAGCACAAATAAGATTCAATCAATCTGCTGATTGCGCTTGCCATCAAGCCAGTGTGATTTGAGGACATGATGATATCTAAAAAATGATTAAGTCATCTTATCTTTAGATCAGTTGGAACACATACACTTTGATCAACATATTTGTGTCCCCTTCCTCAAAGATATGCTGATTTTTCTGGAAAACCATGGACCACATATGCACCACAGGCATCCATTCACACCCAAGGTAGTTCACAAAACTTTGTGGGACCTGAGGATCAGTGGAGATCTCCTCCCAGATTTGCAGAAAGTCGGCCTGATCATCTGTATGTACCCATCTCTTGATCTTATCCCACAGATCAGGAAATTTGGTTGTATTGAAGTGTGTTCACATCACGCGCAACATGTGCCATTTGCAAAGCCATATCCGACTTCCCGGATAAGCAATCTTGAGGGCGGCAATCTGCATGGCATCACGATCTGTCTAATAATAGATGGCCAGATAGCTGGACTGGCATCCCTGACCCAACCGACAAAAAAGGAAATTGTGTCTGTTGTTCCATTGGATGCCAGCATCCAGGCAACAGGCACACCTATCTGGAAAAGGTAAGCGCGCCAAATTGACATTTAGTAAATATTACGCACCATGTCCTCAGTGATCCCACGTGATCATGGTAAATAATAAAAAGTCTGGATATTGAGTAATATTATGAGTTGCATCAATACCGATGAAGCTGTTCCTGAGGCGGTGGAATGCCTCCATTTGGAAAGGGGTCTGGATGCATAACACATATGCATCCTCCTGCAGATTTGACTGAGATGGGGCACTGTGCAGCCTATCTTTGTAAAATACATTTGTATTTTCATCTCTCAATCTGTCCAACCAGAGCCTGGTGGAGATGGCATCCTCTGGATGCAGCCTGATATTGTTATCTTCAATTTCCCAGGCCATGCAGCTCACATCCTGAAGCAAGATGAATTGGTCTTGGCTGCCATTGGGCGACAAATCCTGAATATCACGTACCTTTCAATTCATTAGGTTAGCGATTAAAAATAAATTCAATGCACACTTACTATTTCCCGTGGATCAACCTTCCTTGACAACAAGGATCTAATTTTATTGTGTGCTACATGTGACATTCATGTGTAAGCAAGATTAGCAATTCCAATTTCATGGTCATGCTCGCTTGCGTATTGTCTGAGAATGGTAGGTGCGTCTGCGTATGATTTGATGACTATTCGGCAACAGCAACCCATCTTGATCTTGGATCTCCATGTGTGATCAGGGTGCTTCTTTACATAATGTGAAGCTCCCCCAGATAGTTGGCAGGAACAGATGAAAACTTTTTTTGTCTATCCCTGCCCATGCTTGGTGCTGGATGTAATCAATTCAATTGCATGAGCCAGTTCTTCTTGCCGGCGCCATGCATCGAAATCAGCTGCTGTCAGCCATTCCATGGGGTATCCGCTGTGCTCCTGGTCATAATTAAAATCTCCCCTCTTTCCAGAATTGGCAATGATCTTTGAAGGGGCATGCCTGAACTTTAAACATTGTGTCGTGCAAGGGGCGCTCGGGCTGGAAGCGGTGGATGGGGCAGATGATGCACCGGTCAATCAGAAACAGGATAACATTTGTTTTTGATTTGGTAGGGAAAAAGGTAAGTAGTTATGCTACTGTTAACTTGTTTATATGTGTAATTTAATGCGTGATTGAACCCCCAATTCTCTTGCCAACCCAATTGCCTTTTATGGCAATTCTTGATCATCCAACCCACTGCTAAAAGTTAAAAGCTGTCAGTCACATAGTCACCAGACACATAATGAAAACCTTGAAGTGCCATTTGAACCTTACATTGTTGATGAGACAGGTAAAAACACTGCTATTGGAGGTTTGGGGGGGGGCAAGGAAAAAAGACAATGTAATATTGTGTGCATGTTAAATAAGCGACCTATTAGCACCCTTATGTCCACAGGACTCAAAGGGAACTGCAGAGGAGCAATTGAGTCTAGTATTGTTATGAGGAGTCAAACTACTACACACCTGCAGAGGAGCAATTGAGACTAAGGTATACTACTGCTCCTCTGCCTGTAATATCGACCTGACTAAGCCATAAGTCAATCCAAACAATGGAACTACTGTCTGGAGCATTGTGCTGACACCCTAAAGTGATATCTACAGTGCATCAGTAATAAATCACAATGACAGTGCATACAGGAATTAACTAAACACTTGATGAGCAAGGTCCAGGACAACCAACACACTGCCCAGCCGGCCCTGCCCATCATGCCCTGCTCAATCTCAAAGATCATCTCCCTTGAAGGACGATGCACACTCATTGAGCACGAAACATCCCTCCACACTGAAAGACACCTGTTGTCATGCAAGGCAGACCTTCATGGCTGTATCAATGCCATGGTCCTAGCTGTGCTGTCTCTGTGAGAAAGGGGTAAGAAAAGTGAGCACAGAAAAGAACTTGAACGAAATGCACACAGAGTGCCATCATCATGGTGGAGGTCATGACCGTCATGTTGTGATTGGGAGTGGGGACCTGCGCCAGCTTGTGCGCTGCATTGACGCCCAGCCACCCTCACCCACCTCCTCCTTGTCGGCAGCTGCACAGAACGAAAATGGGTCATCAGGGGATGGTGATGCCATGGGCGCGTGAGACTCCTGGTCCAATGGCATACTGGACATCATTGCCATGCTTGGGGAAGGGGTGAGCAGCATGGTGGAGGCAGTGTGGGACAAGTGGACAGGCCGCTGGTTTGCAAGCAAGACAATCATCATGCATGAGGGCCTGCTGAAGCAGTTTGTGCGTGAGCTCACGTTCCTCTCTGGCCTCAGGCACACAAACATGGTCCATTTTTACAGTGTGTACATGTCACCATCAAACAGCAAGGTCAAGCTGATGATGGAGCTGTGCAAGGGAAAGAGCCTGGCCACCGTCAGGGAGCAGATCTGATGGAGGAAGGGCTGCATGGGAGAGAAGGTCACATGAGTGTTGATGGAGGAAGTGCGTGGCTTTTGTTTGCCCTTTCCTTTCTTCCTTCCTTTGGGGACAACAAAGTACATGGCGGTGTGAATAGTTGCTGTGAGATCCTGCACTTGGCTGATCGCTTGCCATCTGGCCACCCTAGCCCAAACACATCATGGGGAGAGAGTACACCATCTGTGTGGATGTATGGTCAATGGGGCTTGAGGATGAGGATGGCTTAGAGACATGTGATTAGCCAAGGATGCCAATTTGAAGCACCAACTTGAACTCTACCATTCTGTGTGACATCTCTCCAAAAACATGAGGAAGGGGAAAACATCAAATGGGTATATTCTGACAAAAAAAAAACATGGGTGGATTTACATTAATCACTACTTTTACCCCCCATTTGAAATAAATCAAGATCATCATTTTCAGTGTGTCTACAAATTCTGACCGAGTGCTAGGTACCTTGGTGGTTTCGGGCCACCAGGGGTGCATGCAGAGGAGTGCAAAAGTGCAACATGGCGCGTCCCCGGGATCATTTTTGATCCCTTAATTTTTTCCACTCCCCTCAGGGGAAAAATACATTCTGCTGTGACTTCTCAGGCCTTGTACGACCCACATCAAAACTGAAAATGTGCAAAAAGCAAGAACATTTCATATTGGCTCCACGACTCCATATCCGAGAAAAACACAAACATGTGACTCAATTGCATGCTCGCACCAAAACTGGAACAAGCGCATCAGCCATATAGAGAGGCAATGCATTATTTCCATTGAAGTCCGAAGTCCATCCACCATACGTTTTCATTACTGTTTTACTTCCGTTCCCAACTCCAAAAAACTCCTAAAAAACACTCCCCTATTTTATTCCTTAAGTAACATACTTGTAAAACATATAAAGTAGCCTCTTATTGCCTGCAAATGTATCATTGTCGTGTTCCTTGTTCTTGAAAGAAACCCCTCGCGTGCACTTCAAAACAAAGTCCCCTCCTCGTGCTCTACCACTGCTCTGTGTCTTTACATGCATTCCTGACCCCATGCCACGTCAATGGTCCATCGGCCTGTCTTGCCCACTTGCGCGTTCCCACCGCCTGTGTCATATCTTCACCATACCTTAAGTAAGCTGCACAGTTGGTGGGTCGGTGACAGTACAGCCCAACTGCCCGAGGCAAATCGATCTGCAAGCACATCATTTCTGGAAAAGGGGACATACAGCAACCTTTTACAAGGGACTCAAGAAGTGGGAAAACATATGCTAAAGAAATTACATATTGTAGTAGAATCCGGTGCAACCAATGCCTCCATAGCTGGACCTGGTTTATATTATATAATCCTTCCAGATGAAAAAAGAGCATCAATAAATGAAGATTCGACTTGACCTCTTTGTGCGGTGTTTATATACCCTGCTACTGAATGAAAGGCTACTAGTACATTCAGGGAGACTATTCCACTACTACAGTGGAACTGCTGGGTCCTTCATGAAGTAACATGAAGATTCGAAAAAATGGTATCCTTGTCCTTTACCAGCAGCGCCCTGCTCCACTCATCAGGAAAAAATGCTATTGCTACAAGCACTATGTAGCACTGTATAGCCTATATAGTGCTACATAGTGCTTGTAGCAATAACATTTTTTCCTGATGCTGGCATAGGTGTGTTCTGATAGCAATAGATGCAAGTAAACACCCCTCATTTATCCTATGACGATGCCGACATACGAGACTGATCGAGAGGTTATCGAAGTGCTGTTGGTAATAGAAGTGACAAGAACATGATTATATGTTCTCGGTCGCCGTGCGATTCCAGAGTAACATGTGTGCACCACAAATTCTGTCAATCGATAATCGATAACATGAGAAGGCTTCAAATCAGTTGATTTCGAAACGATTCAACATCCCCAAGTTGGTGGTCTGGTCCCAGGGAAAGGGAAATAGCCTCGCGTGCAGTACCCCCCCCAGCACAGTATATAATGACCTTGGCAGTCGAACCCCCCGCCAAGTGCCTCACTTTCTCTGCATTGTCTCTCCTAATATGTCTTCCAAGCCAGACACCTGGAGTCGCTATGCGACCATCTTCTCTCTCTACTATGTAGGCCCCTGATTTGTTTCTGACAAGAAGAGGAGTGAGCCTTCGTTACATTCTCTTCATTGCCATCCCACTTTTTCACCTGAACCCCTCGAAGTCTTGGTCTTTGTCCCTGGCCTACTGGGGGAAGATTGTTTCATAAGTCCTGCACATGGTCGATGGGTCATCCTAGACCTATGGAGTCGTAGTTCCACTTCGAGAAGGTCGACGAGGGCAAATACGCCATCAAATCTGCCGATATAGGAAAATATCTAGTCCCCGATGAAGATAAGGTCACCCTAAGCGATAATAAGCACACCTGGATTGTTGAAGCAGTTGGTGCTCCGGATACCTACTACACGTAGGCTCCATTTCGTATGGGAAACGTGCTAGAGGTGCTGATTGGTTCAACAGGATTAGGGACTCGGAAGGTTTGGGTAACTATTTCACCGCCGGTCCGGACCAACTGGATCCAGAGAGCGTGCCTAATAAGGCTATGTGGCCGGATAGTGAAGCCCGAGGAGTTTGTTCGCCAGCTCTTCACCATCAAGACCCTTACAGCGCGGAGGGAGGGATTGTATTTTTTACTGATGATTAGAAGGATGTACTTGTACAATGACTGGGTCAATCGTAGCGTCATGCCATTGTAAAAGTTTGCCCGAGAATCCAAACAACTTTTGCCCGTATCTTTACTTTAAGATGCCATGACCCATTGTATGTCGTTACGTTGATGTGCCGGTTGCTGCGATGAGAACGTTCGCCCGAGGGGAACGTAGGTGCAGACCAGGGAGGATGGAGGGAGATAGGGGCAAGAGGATGCAAACGCACGAACGCGAACGGCGCGAGACAGACGGGAACAGGGACGATGCGAGGACGTTCCGACTGGGACTATGAGTCTATTTTCCGTGTATCGAGGGTAAGGTTATATACAAGTAGTCCAGGTGTCGGCAAGGAAGAGGGAAAAAAGAACGTACAGTCGAGTCCGGTGGTGGGTAGGTACAGACAGGGAATGGAGAGGTGAAGAACGCCGTTCGAAGACGACGAGGGGGGTGGCGTCGGGGGAGACTACTCGGCCTATCCTGCCTGTGCCTGCCTGACCTTGAGGGAGGCTGAGAAGGGGAGAGGGGAGGTGCTTGGGGAGCGGAGAGTGTGAGCCGTGGCAGCTGTGTTCAACGACGTGACGGACTCGGATGACATCCTCACCTCGCCGCCTCTACGAAAAGACACCGGCGCGCGCTCCTGCCTACTCGTCCGACACACCTGACGACGCAGCCAAATCAGACTTGTGATCTTTTCGCAGCAGTGCCACAGTTAGTAGAGAAGACACCAACTCGACATCCACGAGTTACGAGCAGCTCCAATCTGCAGATAAATCCACCGCATCGCATCCTACCTCGAACTGCACTCAATGCCTCTGTCTTGAAACAAGGTCTCGTTCGTCTGGTCTGTGCAACAGTGGAGGTCGGTCTTCTCCCAGTGCCATCCTTCGTAATTCCGCCCCTGCCCAACCTACTCGTTTTCCGTCTTATCACGAATGGTAAACAGTACTTGCAAATTGCCCTAGCGGAACCCACCTCCATGACTGTCTGACAGATACGTGCATGATTGGTAACTTTACTTGTTCTACTCTTCGAGTTTCGAGGCCTATATCCTCAGGATACCTCAGTTTGAGGGCTCTTCCCTGCGATTCTTAAACCTTCTCCCCAGCATCACAACTGGCCCTTGAAGTATCCAACCTCCTATATTTCTACTCAAACTCAGTCACATGACTTAACTATCAGGCAGTCGGAATGGTTACACTTGATGTGAAGAAGAAGTCCATCGACAACAATTTCTTATCTGTTCTGCTGCGTATAGTGTGGAACACTGACATAGGTCAGGAAGGTACGCAGAGGGAAATGACAATGGTGTGAGTGGAAACGCTTCATATATTCGTCGGGAAGATCTCGATCTCTTGACGTTCTTTTGTCTCGATCCTCAATTTCACTCCGTGCCAGGATCCCCTCGAAAAGCCGTCTATTGAGGCCCGGTGGTGGGAATTCGTTACCAAATTTCTCCTACGGGGCCGGCCAATTCACCGATGGTACGTCTATTGTCGATCTGTTGGGACGGCTGCATGGAGATGAGGGGATGTTGAGATAAAGAGTAGCTGAAGTGTTGATGCGTCAGCCCAAACTGTCCAGGTGGCCCACAGGCCCAGACCACATAAGTGTTTCAGCTCAGTTGCTGAAACATGTATGATAGCAAAATTGATAGTGTGATCTAAGACAATTGGTAGCTAGCACATAGCGATCGTGAAAACAATTTGATAGTTACTACAGACAAAATAATTAGGGACACTCTCAGATACTTAAGAGCATCGTACATACAGTAGATACTTCAGTTTCTTCTCACAGAAACTGAAGTACTTACTATCTCATGATCTTATCAGTAGCTACTTATGCATTGTAGTATCATTTTATTAGATCTATTATGATCTAATCTACCTTATCACTGCGCGATTCAACAGGTTATGGGCCCTGGCCACTACTAAATTCCCAAGACAGAAATCCACATACAAGCTCACACAGTCTATCGACACATTCTCTCCCCTTCACGAGCCACTGTTCATCAGAACGACACCCCACACTTTCAGTACTTGGATCGAAGTTTTGACCCATGCGTCAGGGGTACTGATTGGATTTCTAACATCTGGCATGCATATTTGCTCCACTTGCCCAGATGTTAAGGCTCCAAAGTGCCTTAATTAAGATCAATGGTCACATCTATGAATGCGCCCTACCAATGCAGATATGCTTGAGTCAAGCAAGCAATACTCATGGAGGGGAAGGAGTGTTAGATCCTTCTGGAGTATGGCAACAAGATGAGAGGGGCTCTGCAGATGGGGTAGGAGTCAACTGTTTGGGATTGGCAAACTAAGTCAAGCTTAAGGCTCAACTGCTACAGACTGGGGGCTTTATATAGCCCTACAGGGATAAGGTTTGTGCTACTGTAGTACTGGTTGGTGCTATAGAAGCAAAAGGCGGCTCATAGAAGCAAGGTTGCTTCTATATAAATGATCTTGGTGCTGGAAGCATTAAGTGCTTCCCTAGTAGCAATCTCAGTGTCATAAGTACTTTCCTAATCAAGGAAGCGAGGTATGTGGCAGTACAGGAACATCTGGAACAGAAGCAATGCTATTCATTGCTTCATTAGTATATCTTCAGGATGATACGATCAATGCGTTCCGAATTGTTAGGATTCTCGTGTTTCTTCGACTGTCACCTGTTCACTCATGCTTTGCTGATTCATCTGTGATTACTCATATGTCTGCTTATTCATTTAGCTTAGTGATTGCTTACTGATCCGATCAGTAATAGCTTACTCACTGCTTACCGATTCATGACAGATTCTAGGAAAGAATGACTCATGCATGAGTCATATCTAACATTCTCGAATTGCGCTCTACGTATTTGGATACCACTGGTTCTTAGCTATGTGCACCCCAAGTTTTGTACGAATCGGATCAGTAGTTGTCGAGATATCGTATAAATAGTCTGTAGTACCAAGACGTCGAGCCTTACACTCGACTTACTCTTTTTGACAACACATTCAGTTTGTCAACCACTCTAAAACTATGGTGTGACTCCATGTGGAAGAGGCCCTTCTCTTCTCTTACATCCAATCTTCCTGAGATAATATCAAAGGATTCGAAGTCTAGTGCTTGAACTATATCAAGCAACTCTTCCACTAAGAGAGTCGGTAATAAGATCGGTCAGATCTTAACACGAATGCAGTATCAATGGACATAAACGGTCAAGATCTGATGCATGCATGATGCAAACAGTGCAGTCCATAGTTCAGGTGTTCTGGCATCTTCTGGACCCCAAACCACTCAGTAACATTACCCCTCCTTCAGATTGGTGGTCCCACGCACCAACGATTCTAAAATCGAGTGGTGGGGTCAACACCATCATCATCAAGGGGAGGAGGTGACGTGGTGAAGGTGTATTGGCCTTCTTCTGCTGCCTCATAGGCAGCCAATGCTGAGGCCACTATCGCCTCTGACTCCTCAGCGATGGCTGAAGGAGACATGATCTGTGGGAGTCTGTCAGAGTCCCTGGGTAACCTCCTGACTGGAGGTGTGTCAGAGCAGAGAGGGGTTGTAGTGAAAGGTTCTTGAAAGGTCCTGGATCCTTCTCCTTTCGCTACCTGCAGGATGCGTGGGTTAGCGATGTCCTCCCTCTCCTGGTTGGACTTCCTCTTCCTGCTTGGGTGTGCCAGTTCCCATCCTCAGTGAAAAGGGCACAATCTGATAGGTGTGTAGGAACGATGATAGGGAGGTACCAGGCAATGTGAGGCAGCATCTGCTGCCAATTGGTCGTGGCAATACTGGTGGGGCAGTGGACAGTACTTATTGAAGTGTCCTACCTTGCCACAATACTTGCATCGGTTCCTCTTCCTCCTCCCTTCTATCATGTTCAGTTGCTGAGGCTTGGGAATGAACTCAGCTGTCGCAGTAGATGCTTCTCCACTGCTGCTATAGGAATGGTAGTAGATGGAGCTCTGGGGGGAAGGGTTTGGTGACACTTCCGATCCTGCCCCTCCTTGAAGGCACATACCAGACATGGTTTGGAGGACGTCAATCTCCTCCTCTGAATACCCTTGCACTGCTATAGGTGCAGGGCTGGCTGGTACTGGTTCTGGGGTAGAGGTATCATACCCCTAGCGATGTCTGCCAAAGGCAGCTGAGGGATGAAGATGGGTAAAGGGGGAATGGGCTGCCCAGCCCAGTAGTTGGTGAGGAGTTCTTCAGCCCAGATACCTGGAGGGGTTTCTCCCTGGCTACAGCCTGCTTCAATGAACTCCCAGCAACACGAGCGTACTTTGGCTGCCACCATTCTCTCCTTGGCTTCAGCCCTGCCTCTCTCTACTCCTTGCTTCTCGGCTAGGTATTTTCTGAGCTTGTAGCGCAGCTGCTTCTCCTCTTCTTTGAGCACCTTATAGTTAGCTTCCAACATTTCCTGTTGGGTGTAGAGGTGGTCTAAGTGGTAAAGCTCTGCCTGTCCAGACTCACTGTTGAACAATCCAGTTCAAGAGTGAGGGGTTAGTTCAGAGACGAGTCGGTAGATGTCTAGGATGGCGTGGGCAAGGAGTAGAGTCCAGAGCAGTAACAAATACCAAAGGGTATGGTTACTGGTAAAGTCGAACAAGCACACAGAGAGGAGGCCAGGATAGTCACAAGGGGATGGTCCTTAAAGGAGTATCCCAGGAATGGAGAGTGCCATAAACAAATGGACAGTCTGAGGACTGTCCGCTACTTTATTGAGCGCTTATATACTACAAGAGAACTGCTAAATAGGGAACAAGTCATAACCTTGTTATCAAGCACAATAGAGTGATGAGTAAGGAGTCAGAGTGCACTTACTGAGCATGCTCAGTCATGCTCAGTAAGCTGCTGAGTAAGAAGGCTTCTCTTGATGAGTAAGAGCCTTCACTGTCCATGTGTTCACTGCTTTAATACACGTGCAAGCACCTGATTCATTTTCTGTTAGTTAGTTTAGGGCCAGTCATCTGAGGACTTGTAGTTTGCTTCAGGGAATAGTGTTATCTTATAAGGCCCCTTATATAGTTCTATTAGGGTCCTTAGAGTTGACCCTAATACTTCTGTCCATGTGTTCACTGCTTTAATACACATGCAAGCACCTGATTCATTTTCTGTTAGTTAGTTTAGGGCCAGTCATCTGAGGACTTGTAGTTTGCTTCAGGGAATAGTGTTATCTTATAAGGCCCCTTATATAGTTCTATTAGGGTCCTTAGAGTTGACCCTAATACTTCTATTAAGGTCCTTAGTATTGCCTTATAGTTTGTTCTATAGTTATTAGAGTTAGTCTAATAATGCGTTGTAGGGTCTTTGATACTGTGTCAGTGCTTATTGTAGGGCACCTAAAGTTGTCCTACAGGGTCTTTAGGAAGGCCCTAATATTGTCCTTTATTGCTAAAAGGGTTGCCATTAAGTGGGGCTTGCTGTATGTCAATTGTGCCAAGAATCACTCGTGCGACAATGTGTGTGTGATATTGTGGACACCTCTACTCACACCTTTTGCTCATGTGAACAGGGTGACACCATAGAGACTGGGTTTCCTCTCATAAGGAAGGGTCCTTCAAGGGCCCTCTCCAGAGAATGGTTCATGACACTGCCTGCAGCCCATAGTTGCCTAGCAGGTAGAGGGTCTGTCTCCAGCGCCCTTTGAACTGCCTCTCTGTGTCGAAGCAGTCTAAATTGTGTTCGTCTTGGCCATAGTTATAGAGGTTGTAACAAGGGGTGGCCTGGAGGATCTCGCCATAGTCTGCATGGCCTTCTCTGTTCTTCCCCCTCACTCTCGGCTCTCCCAAGGCAATGTCATAGGCCACATACCTGGCCGGTTTGTTGCCCC
This sequence comes from Russula earlei, assembly GCA_025769875.1. Lineage (NCBI taxonomy): Eukaryota > Fungi > Basidiomycota > Agaricomycetes > Russulales > Russulaceae > Russula > Russula earlei. Next base: position 44,624 of record JAGFNK010000355.1, read on the forward strand.
AAGTCATACCATCAGGGATGTCAATCCCTGTGTGGTGTCTGTCAGCATCCCATCATACCCAAGGCTCTCCAGGGTGGGCAACCTGATCAAGAGTGCTGGTAGGGGACGTCACATCCCAGTCCCCAGGCTGAGCGTCGACTTGGTCAGCAGGGGGTCCAAATTTGAGGGGACGCATGTCTGCTTCTCCTTCTCCAGTGCTATGTTCATCCATTCCTTGGAAGAAGGCAAGGAGGGAAGCATCAGGGGTGGTGATTTCAAGTGGCCCCTCTGCACCAGAGAGGTCAGATTGGGGAACAATTTTGTTAGTGGGAGTTTGGGACATTTGTGAGTGACAATTTGGGGGTGAGGAAACAGGGGGCATCCTTTGCTGGATCCTTATAACCCGTATGGCAGTGGGGTTCTTTCTGTGGTATTCCTCTATTAGTCTAGTCACTTTGATGTTCTCTACTGGTTCCCAAGAGTCATGGGCTTTGGAGTATCCTTCCCACCAGACTTGATACTCCAGTTGTTTCCTCCTTCCAGTTTGTCTTGAACCTAAAATTGTTGCTACTTCATATTCTTCTTCTCCTTCCACCAATTCCGCTTCTGGATTGGTGTAGTTGGCCCCATGCTCCTCTGTCTCCTTGTAAGGCGTCAATAAGGATGCATGAAACATGTTATGGATCCTCTAGCAGCTAGGGAGATCCAGTCTGTATGTCACTGGGCTGATCACCTCTGTGATTTCAAAGGGCCCATATCATTTTGGGCGTAGTTTCACTGTAGGATGTGTCGTTTTTAGGTTGGTGCTGTTGAGCCATACCCTTTCTCCTTTCTGATAAGGTTGGAAACTACTTCTTCGCTTCCACATTAGGGAAGCGATCTTTATTGCTTCTTGTGCCTGTGATCTTGCTTCCTGGATTTAAACTTTCCAATTGTCTATTCTTGGTACTTTGCTTCCCCAATTTGGCTGGTGTGCCTTGGGCATAAAGCCCATCCATAAGAAGAAAGGGGACTGCTTGGTTGTCTCTGAAACATTAGAATTCATTGTGTATTGCACCAGAGGCAGCCAGTCCACCCAATCGTCTTGTTGGTGGTTGCAAAAGATCCTGAGCGATGTTTCCCTCGTCTGATTCATTCTTTCTGATTGTCCATCTGTCTGGGGATGGTAGGCGGTGCTGATATTCTGTTTGATATGCAGCTGGTCGCAAAGTTCCCCAATGAACTTGGAACTTATTAGTTTGTCTCGATCGGATATGACCTTGCTTGGTACTCCCACAAAGGGGAATATTCTGTCCTTGTAGAGCTGTGCTAGCTCTTCTGCGTCCATCTCTTCCTTGCAAGGAAGCAGGATGACGCCCTTAGTACAATCATGGTCGGTGACAGTCAATATACTGTCATATCCTTTCGACTTCGGCAATTTGACCACAAAGTCCATGCTGACAGTTGAGAAGGGAGTAGCCCCTTCTTCTGGTGGTATGGGATACAGGGGAGGTCGACTTGGATGAGTGTTTGACTTGTTACTTTGGCAAATTGCACATCCTTCTACATATCGGTCAACAAAGCGTCTCATGGTGGGCCACCAGTAGTATCGCATCATTCCCAGTAATGTTTTAGCTTTCCCTGGGTGTCCTGCTGTGGGACTATCATCATACTGTTCCAGAAATGTCCTGTGGGTCCCTTCGTTGCCTGTAACCACCAAGGCTTCATTCTTCCACCATAAGCTATGTCGCTTCTCCAGTCAGTGTCTCTGTACCCAATCAAGTAACTTTAATTGGTGTCTTTCTTCCCCTTGTTGGTTCTTTATCCATTCTTCCAATGCAGTAGTATGCATTACTTGAATAAAAAGGTGGTCAGGTAGCGTGACCACTTCTTCTTTATCCCCTTGTCCATTGTCAAGGTCAGGTCTCCAAGACAGGGTGTCTGCTTTATTCCTTGCCCCTGCCTGGTGTTTCAGTTCTAAGTCGAAGTCCACCAAGAAGGTAATGTATCTTGCTACTCGACTGTTTATTCACTGAGGGTGTCAGTAATGCAACAGGTTTGCATGGTCTGTATAGACCACCACCTTGTGCTTTGCTCCCATGAGCAGGTGTCTCCAGTGTTTCAAGGCTTGCACCATGGCTAAGAACTCTTTGTCCCATATGTTGTAGTTCTTTTCCGCTTGTTTCAAAGCTGCGGAGAAGTAACCTATTGGCCTCCTCTTTCCTTGTTCGTCCTTCTGGAATAGTACTGCTCCAATAGCATAATTGGACATGTCTACTTCCAGTTCAAAGGGTTGCTCCTCATCAGGATGGAGCAGGATGGGGTCGGAAGATACTATCTGGATAAGTCGTTCCAGAGCATCTTTGCATTCTTGGGTCCATTCAAATGGCACCCCTTTCTTTGTCAAGGTGATAATGGGTTGAGCAATCTGACTGAACCCTCAAATGAAAGCCCTATTGTAACTGAGGACTCCCATGACTTTGCGTACTTCGTGTACATCCTTGATTTCCCTAGGCCACGTGATTCCTTGGACCTTGGAGGCCTCAATCTTCATCTTCCCTTCATCTATGTCCCACCCCAGCATGGTTAGTTTCTGCACCATGAACTGGCACTTCTTGGGTTTCAGGAAGTATGACTTCTTCTGCATCAGCATGAGTAGCTTGCTGATGCATTGCTTGTGGATTTCTAGTTGTTCAAGACTGTCCCCTGTGGCAATTCCAAAGTCATCCAGATAGTTGACAGTGTATTCTGCCCATCAGTCCAGCCAGTCACTGAAGTCTCTTCTCATCAGCCTAGTAAAGAAGGCTGGTGCATTCTTGAGCCCGAAATACATGATGTTGGGCAGGTAGGTTCCATATGGCATCTTGAAGGCTGCTTTCCAGTGATCTCCTTCTGCCAGTTGCACATTATTGTATCCCCATTGTATATCAAACTTGGAGAACACCTTCTTCCCTCTGAAGTCTTTCCACCTCTTGTTCCAGATGTGGTAAAGGTTCATTGTCTTGTCTGGTCCACTGATTTAGTTGTCGATAGTCTACAATGATCCTCTTCTCCTTGCTGTCCTTCTTGCCAATGAAGAACACTGGAGATGTGTAGCTGGATGGACCTGGAGTGATGTATCGCTTTTCTACTTCATCAGCTAGGAATTTCTTGAGGTATTCTCGCTCATCTCGTGTTAGGGGGTACACTTTGCAGTTTAGCTCTTTTGGTGCATCAGGGTAACAGCTCTATCTGCATGTCTGGTTCCCTTGGTGGCGGGAACCTCTGGGACTTCTCTTCTGAGAAGACATCTGCAAAGTGGTGGAATCACTTTGGAACATTGGCAAGGGGGTCCTCTCCTTCCTGTGGTTCAATTGACTGCTGGGCCCATCTCTGAGCAATAGTCGTCTTCTGTAGGTAAATGGCTTCCCCTTTCTTCAATTGTTGGCTTTCATCTCTTGCTCGCTTTTGGATATTTGCGACATAGAGATCCAGGTACTTGTATCGAGCAGTCTCAATCTGTACCGTTCCTTCCATCAGCTGTCCTTTCTTCCAGTTGATGGTGGGGTCGAATTCATATAGGAAGGGATATCCCAGGATGACCGATCTGTTCCTAAATCTGTGAGATAGAACTTTTGCAAGCTCTCCTTCTCCTTGTATCGGACGCGAAGCCAGCAGTAATGGGTGAGTTCCCCTTGCTTATTCTGGGTTCCTGTCAATGTTTCGTACTATCCATGGGTTCATGTAGCTCCTGTTTCCCAATCTTCAATCTTTTCCAAGCTGAGTGATCGATGAAGTTCTCTGTTGCTCCACTGTCCAGTAGAGCAGATTCCTCGGCCGTTGTGTGTGCAGTGACGAAAGTGAATGGAATATTCATAGCATTCAGTCTTCTAATGTACACTTGCAACACACTATTCTTCCTAAGCCAGGCCGTCGACTTAGGTGTTCCTAAAAACCCTGTTCCATCAGTTCTTCCAACAAGTCCTCCTTCTGTTTGGTGGACATCTTCTTTATGGACGCCAAGGAGGAGCTCTTATTATAGGTAGGAGGAGGAGATGTAGATTGCCCGGAGACAGTGCTTTCATTTCCACTGTCCCCTGAATCGTCCTCCTTCTCTGTTTCCAGAGCTCGAGCTTTTCCTTTGTCCCTTGGGTTACTTGATTTCTTCTTGACTCTGTCCTTGTCAGGACAGTTCCGACTGATATGTCCTGCTTTCTTGCAGATAAAGCATTTTCCTTCTGCTAGCAGTTTCTTCTTTTCCTCTGTCAGAGGAGGACATCACTTAGTCCTTGCTGCATCAGTGGATACTGAGTCCACTTCCATTGCATTCGGATCTCTTTGGTTTCGCCTTTTCCCAACCTGTAGGGATTTTCCATGGTGGTCAACGATCCACCTCCAGATCCAATATTGGCCTTCATGAGCTGGTCTCTGGCCTGTTCTTCCCTAGCAGCATTGATCCATGCTCGTAGATCATTGATGGCAGGTATGTCTCTGACTGGTTGATTGTAGATTTGTCGCACCAGCCAGGTGATTAGGCCAGCCTTGTAGGCTTCTACTGCTCCTGGTGAATTCTGGTCCCATCTGTCAAGACTCACTGTTGAACTATCCAGTTCAAGAGCGAGGGATAAGCTTGAAGACGAGTCAATAGACGTCCAAGACCGCGTGGGCAAGGAGTAAGATCCAGAGTAGTAACAAATACCAGAGGGGTATTGTTACTGTGAGAGTAGAGCAGTCATGCAGGGAAGAGGCCAGGATAGTTACAAGGGGACGGTCCTTAAAGGAGTATCCCAGGGTTGGAGAGTGCTGTAAACAAATGGACAGTCTGAGGACTGTCTGCTACTTTATTGAGCGCTTATATACTACAAGAGAACTGCTGAATATGGAACAAGTCATAACCTTGTTATCAAGCACAGTAGAGTGATGAGTAAGAAGTTGGAGGACGCTTACTGAGCATGCTCAGTCATGCTCAGTAAGCTGCTGAGTAAGAAGGCTCCTTTGATGAGTAAGAGCTTCCATTGTCCACATGTTCATTGCTTTAGTGCACGTGCGAGCACCTGATTCATTTCCTGTTAGTTAGTTTAGGGCCGGTCATTTGAGGACTTGTAGTTTGGTTAGGGAATAGTGTTATCTTTATAAGGCCCTTATATAGTTCTATTAGGGTCCCTAGAGTCGACCCTAATACTCTTATTAAGGTCCTTAGTGTTGCCTTATAGTTTGTTCTATAGTTATTAGAGTTGGTCTAATAACGTGTTGTGGGGTCTTTGATACTAGGTTAGTGCCTATAGTAGAGCTTCTAGGGTCGTTCCAAAGGGTCCTTAGGAAGGCCCTAATACTGTCTTTTGTTGCTAGAAGGGTTGCCTTTAAGTGGGGCTTGCTGTATGTCGATTGTGCCGAGAATCGCTCGCGCAACAATGTGCGCGCGATATTGTGGACACCTCTACTCACCCCTTTTGCTCATGTGAACAGGGTGACACCATAGAGACCAGGTTTCCTCCTATAAGGAAGGGTCCTTCAAGGGCCCTCTCTGGAGAATGGTTCATGACACCATCCTGCTTTACTGAGCAGAACAAGGAATTTGCTGGTATAGTCATCCAGCGATGCTGCTTTAGACATGGACAATTGTTGTAGCTCCATGAAAGCATCTTCAGGCTCTGTGGTGTCTTTGAATTCTCTGAAGAAGTCATCCACAAATTCGGTCCAAAAGAGCATGTCAGTTGGATCTAGTTGCACTGGTGCATAAGGAGACGGCGGGTCCCCATTTCTTTTTGCCTCTACCAGGTTCGTTTGATTGACCACCCATTCATGTACTTTCTCTCCTTTGATGTAGGTGAGAGCCAGGGCTACTCGCTTCATTGGAATAGTCATGGTCGGGTTGTCGCTGTTGAGCAGATTCCATAGATTGAAATCCTGGACAAAGTACTTCGTCTTTTTCCTGTCTCCTTTGAAGACTTCAGGAGGGTCTCCTTTTAGAGATCCGTTGCCCCCATGGGGGCCTGGTGCCGGTTGAGGTGCCAGATTTGCTCCTGGTCCTACAGGAGGTGCTGTCGGTGGTCCCCCTGCTGGAGGGCCTCCTCCGGGTGGGCCTCCTCCTGGTACTGGTGGACCTGCAGGTCCGAAGGGGACTCCTCCACCTCCAGGTGGTCCTCCTGCTCCAGGTGGTCCTCCTCCAGGGTTTACTATGATGGTGGGCCCTGTTCTTCCACCTGCTGTCTGAGTGGCAATGGTGGCTGTCTGCGTTGCTGCAATGGTCGCCATTTCGACTGATTCTTCTGGCTCTTCAACAATTGTTGGTTCAATGGGCAAGATGTGTACTGTCTGCTCTAGTTTTTCAGCTAGCTCCAATACCTCTGGTGCTTCTGCTTTCTGATCTGTAGTCGGAGGGTCCGACTGTTCTGTTTCTCCACTTGATGACTTTTGTATCAATGGAGCTGGGTCGTCCACTACTGGGTCTCTGGCTTCCCAATGAGTAGTATAAGGATCTGTCTTGGTTCCTAAACCTAGGACCTTATATTCGTCGATGTCTTCGTCCTCTCCTGCGTAAGGACGTCCTTTGTGGTAATCAACAAAGTACCACTGATCGTTGATGTATTCACAAGGAAGGTAGCTTCCTTTGTATCGGACCTTGTATCTGTTAGGTCCTTCCTGGTCTGCCCAACACCAGAGGGCAGTTCCTTTGATTCCTGAGGGTAGATTGTCCCTTTCTCTAGCTTTGAACCAACCAAATTTGGTTCCTTGCTTTGATTTCTGGTTGAACTTACGCGTATGCTATGTTCTCCTTCGATTTCCAGTTTGTCCACTCGCCACTGCCTTTCCTAGGGAGTTGGGACTTGTCTGCCCTCTTACCACTGTCTATGCCAATGACAGTAGGGGTCTTTACAGAAGTATGCGTGTGTCCAACCGTGCTGCTCGTCGAGAGTCACGTAGTACACCTTCTTCTTGTCGTGGAGAGGTCTGCATAGATTCTCCCCCTTGACTACTTCAGCGTAGGTTGCTGACCGTATGATGACTAGATCCTAGTCTTTAGGCTTCCTGCCTATTTCTGGTTCGCTTTCACAGCGATGTCTGTGATAGAAGCTCGACTTATGTTAAGGCTCCAAAGTGCCTTAAATAAGATCAATGGTCACGTCTATAAACGCGTCCTACCAATGCAGATATGCTTGAGTCAAGCAAGCAATACTCGTGGAAGGGAAGGAGTGTTTAGATCCTTCTTGAGTATGACAACAAGATGAGAGGGGCTCTGCAGATGGGGTAGGAGTCAACTGTTTGGGATTGGCAAACTAAGTTGAGCTTAAGGCTCAACTGTTTCTACTGGGGGCTTTATATAGCCCTACAGGGATAAGGTTCATGCTACTGTAGTACTGGTTGGTGCTATAGAAGCAAAAGGCGGCTCATAGAAGTGAGGTTGCTTCTATGTAAACAATCTCGGTGCTGGAAGCATTAAGTGCTTCCCCAATCAAGGAATCGACATACGTGGCGGTACAGGAACATCTGGGACAGAAGCAATGCTATTCATTGCTTCTTCAGTACATCTTTTGAAAGATACGATCAACGCGTTCCGAACGAGATATCAACGAACATAAACGATCAAGATCTGACGCATGCATAATGCAAACAGTGCAGTCCCTAGTTCAGGTGTTCCGGCATCTTCCGGACCCCAAACCACTCGGTAACAAAGAGCCAAATCAACCACAGCTACCAAGCTAGCCAATGCAGAAACACCCCCTAAGACATTAGACGAACTTATCCCTGCCCAATTCTTGAAATGGCGAAAGGTTTTCGATGAACAAGCTTCTCAACGCCTTCCTGCTCACCAACCATGGGACCATGCAATCAATCTAAAACCAGGGATCGCCCGACGCGATTCTGGCATTTATCGACTTACTCCCAAGGAACTACAAGCCCTGTAAGAATACTTAGACGAACATTTGAAAAGAGGCACAATCCGACCATCAAAAGCAGCTATTGCCAGCCCATTCTTCTTTGTAGAAAAGAAAGGAGGAAATCTACGACCAGTGCAAGACTACAGAGCCCTGAATACAGCGACTGTCAAAGACGCGTATCCACTACCCTTGATTCCTGAATTAATTGACAAACTCCAAGGAGCCCAATACTTTACCAAGTTTGATGTACAATGGGGATACAACAATATTCGCCTCAGAGAGGGCGATGAACATCTCGCAGCATTCAAGACACCATTAGGACTCTTCGAACCATTGATAATGACATTTGGTCTCTGCAACGCCCCAGCCACTTTCCAACGCTTTATGAACACCATCCTAGCAAAATACATTGCCACTGAACGAGTGGTTGTTTATCTAGATGATATACTAATCATGGCGCAAACCTTGAACGAACTAGACGACTGGACACATAAGGTCCTAAAAACACTCCAAGACTACGACTTATACTTGAAACCAGAGAAATGTGCTTTCCGACAAACCTCTATTAGTTACCTAGGCATCAATATCTCCCAAGGACGAATATCCATGGACCAAGACAAGTTAATAGGCATTACAAAGTGGCCTACTCCGACCAATGTTATGGAAGTACAAGCCTTTCTAGGATTCTGCAACTTCTATCGACGATTTATCCACCAATACTCTCGAATAGCATGGCCCTTGTTTAACTTAACAAAGAAAGCCCCTTCAAGTGGGAAGACGATGAAGAACAAGCATTTCAGAAACTAATCCAAGCATTCACAACGGCCCCAATCCTCATGTTACCTAACCACACAAAACCCTTTCGACTCATCTGCGATGCAAGTGACTTTGCAGTCGGTGCAATCTTGGAACAACCCGATGAATTTAACAGATATCACCCAGTAGCCTATTTCTCGAAATCCTTGGACCCCGCACAACGAAATTACATGATCTACGATAAAGAACTCCTTGCTATTGTTTTATCCCTCTGGCACTTCCGACACTACCTTGAAGGCGCTACACACCCCATTGATCTATGGACAGACCACAATAACTTGACATACTTCATGACAAACAGAAACTCACGAGACGACAAGCCTGATGGGCACTCCTCCCTCAGCAATTTCGACTTCACCATCACCCATCACCCAGGAACTATGAACAAAGCAGACGGTCTGTCCAGGTGGCCAGACTTTAAAGAGGGGATACAAAACGAAAATGATGGAAAGGTGCTCCTAGATGACAAATCTTTTAAAATTAGAGCAACACGCACCTCTGCTACAGAACCAATCGGTGACCAGGAACTTCGACAACAACTACGATCTAGCAAAGACTATGACCCAGAAGTATCTAACGCGTTAGCAATCATTATAAAGAATGGACCAAGGCGACTATCCAAAGGCTTACAGGACTGGAACCTTGAAGATGGACTAATACTATTCAAAGGAAAAGTCTATATCCCAAACAATGACACCCTAAGAAAGAAAATTCTAAAACTACACCACAACTCCCTTGCCACTGGGCATCCTGGCCAATGGAAAACTTATGAACTAATCAGCCAAAACTATTGGTGGCCAGGAATGCTAACCTATGTCAAAAGTTATGTAGACGGTTGCGCAATTTGCCAAAGTACAAAGAACCGTCCAAAGACAGAAACACCCCTTGTACTGATTACACCAGCTGGAGAAGTATGGAAAAGCATTACTATGGACTTTATCACGGACCTACCGATTTCACAAGGCTTCGACAGCCTCCTAGTCGTGGTAGATCGATTCAGTAAAGCAATAATCATTACCCCTTGCCACAAGACAATCACAGCAGACGAAACAGCGACACTAATCATGAACAATGTCTGGAGAAGAATAGGGCTCCCAAAACAAATAATATCGGACAGAGGCCCTCAATTCGCAGCAAAAGTCACTCAAGAACTATGGAAGAAGTTAAATGTCAAAGTATCATTAAGCACAGCATATCACCCACAGACAGATGGAGAAACAGAATGGGTTAACCAAGAACTAGAACAATACCTACGAATATTTTGCAACCATCAAGCAGACAATTGGGCAGAACTAGTTCCCTTTATGGAGTTCGCGCATAATGCCAGACAACACAGTGCTACGAACAAACCCCCGTTTGAAGTCTGGTATGGCTTAACCCAACATTTGCTCCACCCCTTGCCTTTACATCAAAGTTCCCTTCAATCCAAGAAAGACTATCAAGACTAAACCAACTCAGAGAAGAAGTAGCTGCCTCCCTGAACCGAGCAACAGAAATCATGAAGCAATCAGGACCTCAATCCTCCACATTTCGTTTTAAAGAAGGGGACCAAGTATGGCTGGAAGCCACGAATC
>JAGFNK010000356.1:0-54450 GCA_025769875.1 Russula earlei
AGTGTAAGTAGCCGTATGCGAAAGCGAGACGTCCGTCCAAGAAGTCGTGTACGTAGATAAGCAAAACGAGCCCCTCGTAAGCAGGCGGGGTAAATAGCAGGCAAGGTAAGTAGTTTCCTAAACAACGAGGTGTTAAAATGTATGCGATGCGTCCAAGGGGAAAGTCAGCATCCGGGGCGTATATCCCGACGTTGGAGCAGATGCCGAAGGGGGTGAGATTGTACTGGGTGGCAAGGGCAGTGTTGGAGGGCTCTACCCGCAAAAGTGTGGACGATGCGTGCACAAAAGGCGGTAGTGAAGGTGTCTGTGAATGCGCGATGAGCTAACTGGTCTGAGGTAGGGAGGCGTCCAAGATAGTCTTGTTGATTCAAGTCGTGAAGGGGACGCCACTGCTCCTGGCAACGATTGGTGGTAGGGAGGATGAAGTACTGGTGCGGATGGAAGCGAAATACTGTGCAGGGGGGACGGTCGAGGAAGCCTTCAGGTAAGGGAGGACGGTCCGCTTGCTGTTGTTATGAACCAAGGCCAAGTCCTGACCGAAGATGTCCTATTTTTACTCAAGAAAAACCTCTCTCACTTTGCATTGCCGACTCCCTTCCATTTTCTGGGCTATCCCTCCTGCGGTACAAGATATTGCTATTGCAAAGGCACTATAACACGACCAGGCACCAGTTTCCTAATCGGGTAATCATCGCGTGGCAACCACATGGCCACTCAGCCACCATGGACCCGAAACAGCGGCACAAACTCTTAGAAACTGTTGCATAAATCATCTGACATCATCAAGGCTCCAATGACATCATGGCTGACTGAGCAACTCCACAGTGACCTCATAGGCTCACTAAGCGCTCCACAGTGACATCATAATGATGTCATCGCTCCACAATGATCAGTAATGCGCTCAGTAAGCCTGAAAGTTGACACAAGCAAGTTTATGCCTCTGTAGTCCTATTGGATGGTACCAAAGAGTCTAGAATAGTCCCAGTGCTTTGTAATCGACCCTGTACACTGTATATAAGCCCCAATGAAGCATGGCAGTTGTCAGACTGTCCATTTGTGATACTCTCATCCTCCTGGGTACTCCCCCGCGACCGCTCAGTTTAAAGACTCCCCTCGTCCCCAAGGTACTCTTCTATGACCGCCTTGTTTAAAGCCTCCTTGCTGCACTGGCTTCTAACCTTCGCCTCTGCCTCCAGTTACACGTACCAGTCCCCATCTGGTATATCTTAGTCATTTGGCTCGTCCTCTTGTTCAACGCCGCCTACGCCGCGTACCATCTGTTCCGACCTTTGCCCACCTGCTCCTGAGTCCACACGGATCAGCAGTACGTGTCTTGACAGCTGTTGCTCGTTCTGCACTGGAGGGGGAGTGCCAACAGGGACAAAGTTGTCTGGGATAGGCTGGGCCGTGGTAGAGGACAATGGAGGAGCCGTTGGGGAGTACAAGAGGCTGAGGGGTGAGGATGTGTCGACCGGGGTCGATGTCTTCAGTGAGGATGCGAAGGGCGGTGCGTGGAGTGGGCTGGAGAGGAGAAGGGAGACGCAGGGAGGTATTGACAAGAGTGGGGGAGTTGGGAGTAGACACTTGAGCGTTGGCTGGTCAATACAAGGATGATGAGAGACTGTCCAGATGTCAAGACACGTACTGCTGATCACTAAGGACTCAGGAGCAGGTGGGCAGGGGTCGGAACAGATGGTACGCGGCGTAAACGGCGTTGAACAGGAGGATGAGCCAAACGACTAGAAGATACCAGATGGGGACTGGTACGTGTTGCAGGAGGCAGAGGCGAAGAGTAGAGGCCAGTGCAGCGAGGGACTTTAAACAAGGCGGTCGTTGAAGAGTACCTTGAAGACGAGGGAAGGCTTTAGACTGAGCAGTCGCAGGGGAGTACCCAGGAAGTGGAGAGTATCACAAATGGACAGTCTGACGACTGCCATGCTTCATTGGGGCTTATATACAGTGTACAGGGTCGATTACAAAGCACTGGGGCTTATTCTAGACTCTTTGGTACCATCCAATAGGACTACAGAGGCATAAACTTGCTTGTGTCAACTTTCAGGCTTACTGAGCGCATTACTGATCATTGTGGAGCGATGACATCATTATGATGTCACTGTGGAGCGCTTAGTGAGCCTATGAGGTCACTGTGGAGTCGCTCAGTCAGCCATGATGTCATTGGAGCCTTGATGACATCAGATGATTTATGCAACAGTTTCTAAGAGTTTGTGCCATTGTTTCGGGTCCATGGTGGCTGAGTGGCCATGTGGCTGCCACGCGATGATTACCCGATTAGGAAACTGGTGCCTGGTCGTGTTATAGTGCCTTTGCAATAGCAATATCTTGTACCGCAGGAGGGATAGCCCAGAAAATGGAAGGGAGTCGGCAATGCAAAGTGAGAGAGGTTTTTCTTGAGTAAAATAGGACAATCTTCGGCCAGGACTTGGCCTTGGTTCGTAACAGTCTAATAACACGTTGTAGGGCCTTTGATACTAGGTTAGTACCTATTGTAGAGTTTCTAGGGTCGTTCCAAAGGGTCCTTAGGAAGGCCCTAATACTGTCCTTTATTGCTAGAAGGGTTGCCTTTAAGTGGGGCTTGCTGTATGTCGATTGTGCCGAGAATCGCTCGCGCAACAATGCGCGCGCGATATTGTGGACACCTCTACTCACCCCTTTTGCTCGTGTGAACAGGGTGACACCATAGAGGCTGGGTTTCCTCCTATAAGGAAGGGTCCTTCAAGGGCCCTCTCCGGGGAATGGTTCATGACATTCATGAGATGTCACCAGCATGTTGACAAGATTCTTGCAGTATGTGTATTTTCCCTTCAATTGTCTCCTACTTACTCTCAATTGTAGGAACACCCTGGTCTTGTACATTTCAGCACTGATGCATGGACTTCTCCCAATCACCATGCTTTTGTTGCCTGGACGGTGCACCTTCATCATGAGGGACATGTCCTGGTCTTCCTGTTAGATGTCATTGAGGTTCCAGAGGTAAGGTTATCATTTGACCCATCTTTGATCTCTTTGCTCATCCTTCACCTCACACAGTCACATTCAGGAAAGACTCTCACAAAAGAATTTCACAAGATGCTTACTGCACATGGACTTGAGAAAAAGGTGTGTTGAATTGCGGTTCTCATAGTTGCAGAATTTCTCACATGCTCATGAGTCATCAGATCCTTGCCTTGAACAGTGACAATGCCACATTGAACAATGTGCAGACAACATGCCTCCATGCACTTCCCAACTCCTTTGAACAAGTCAACTGTGTCTGCTGCTTCAATCACACCATCCAGCTCTCTGCTGAAGGTCTCCTCAAGCCACTCTCTGCTTCTGTTGATAAATACAGTGATACTGCTGCTGCTGCTGATGATGATGATGATGATGATGATGACCACAATGACCACAATGACATTCCCCCTGCTCTCAAAGACATTGAAGGTGAAGAAGATGCAGACAAGGATGAAGAGGGTAATGATGACAATGATGAGGAGGAGGATGCTCTCAACACACTGAGTGCCAAGGACAGGGAGGCATTATTGGAGAATACAGTGGCTGTTAGGTCAACTCTGGACAAGGTGCATTGACCACTCTCACTCTTGTCATCCTTGGTACTGACGTTTTGTATCTTACTAGATTCAAAAACTTGTGTTTGCAGTCATTCATTCTACAACAATCATCCTTCCTGCTTGGCATGAGGCCTGTATTGCCAAGTCCCTTCATGTTTGGCTTATTCCTTGTGATGTGAAGACTAGATGGAACTCAACATATGACATGATCAAGATGGCTTTGCAATATCATTTAGCAGTTGACAACATTACTGCAAACAAGGCCTTGAAGCTACAGAAGTATGAACTGGATGATGATGATTGGGAAATCATCTCAGATCTTGTTCATGTATTAAAGGTGTGTTCTGTCTTCTTGGAGCATGCTATCAACTCACAGCACTTGTCCTAAACAGATCTATAAGGATGCTACATTGATTTTTTCTCAAGATAGCACTGCCACCATTGCTCACATCATCCCAACTATGGATCACATTGACAAAATCCTCCATGAAGCAGGAACCATGGCCTTTACTCCATCTGTCAAACATGCACTGACATCTGCCTGCAACATCCTTGACAAGTATTACTCAAAAACTGACCTTTTGAATGTCTATCAGATTGAAATGGGTACATTCTCAGTCTTCATTCTCTGGTCCTTCTTCTCACTAGCTTTTTGTCTAGTCCTTCACCCTGTTACGGCATCGCAGCCATTGGAGCATTAGCTCAGGGTTCAGTGGAGCCAAGTCCCTGTGACTTAGTTCTAGGGTTCAATGGGGCCAGCTCAAAGAGACCGGATCAAGGGTTTAGCATCTCAAAACTGAGTCAGACAATGACTCAATCCACAGACAGAGTTGATCTTCTGGTTTCACAGAAGAGGAGGATGATGATAAAGAAGCAGAGGGGGAAAAGGAACACAAAGGTTCCTTGTGATGAGCTCAGGTCAAACAGAGTGTAGGCCAGCACAACACAAGTTGTGATTGAGAGACAATTTACAGGGCAAAAAGGGGATGCGACAGGAAATGGGACAAAGCTAAGCTTGGGGCATTCCCCAGCTTCTACAGGCACTTAAATACTGAGTGTAGTGAGGCTGTACAGTCTTACATGTGGAACAATAGATAAAAGGTGGGCCAATAGCAAACAGAGATCAATGATAAAGTAAAACACAAGGAGTAAAAGTGACAGCTGTCAATCAATATCAAGGGATGAAATGGTAACCAAAGGGATGAGGGTCACAGAAGAGAACAATAACAGAAAAAGGTTAGTGACGAACCAACAAGGGGGTGAATCATGACAACCCCCAACTTAAACTCAAGTACTTTCAGCAACATGGATGGGAGAGGGATTGGATTGAGACAGCAGAGGAAATAGTGAGGGACAAGTTTGTGAAGTATGATGCATTGGATGTGAAAACAGCTGTGGTGCATGCTTTTGGCTTGGTCTTGTAATGATGTTTATATGCTACTTGAAGGCAACTTCATCACCTAGCAAGAATGAAACTATTGACTTACTTGATATCCCCATGGATGGCATCGAAGAGCCTCATGAACTCAATGAGCACCTCTCAAAGCCTGTGGAGAAGGTCTGGGACCCTGTTGCCTGGTGGTGGGACCACCATACCACCTATCCAAAGTTATTGAAGATGGCATTCAATTATCTTAGCATTCCTCATCAGTATCTGGTCCTTTGCTATATGTAATGATTTGACCTATTAACCTTTCAGCCACTTTGACTGCTGTGGAATGTGTTTTCTCACAGGGCCAACACCTATTGCACTTCAGACACAATCGACTATCTGGGGGATCAATCCACACCTTGTTGTGCTTTGGTGACTGGAGCAGGAAGGATTTGGTTACTACTCATGATGTCATTGAAGCTATTTGGTACAGCAACAGAAAGCAGAAGCAGGGCTTAAGTGAGGAGGAGCCAGAAGTTCTCAATGACTGAATACTAACTACCATCTCAAATGTAACAAGTTTTAGCCTCATGTCTCAAATACAGCTCCATGTGTTCCTCTTGATGAGTCTTCCCTTTCTCCCTCATCACTGCCAGCTCTCACCTTCAGCCCTGCATTGCCCACCATCAGCTCCACATCTCCCACTCCCATTCCCATCATCCCTGCCATCCCTGCATGTCCAGTGTCACCCATCATCACCACATTTGCCCAAGCTCCAGCCCTGCCTGCCTTTCCCACAGTCCCTCCTCCTCCTTCCATTATTATTCCAGCCATGCCCACTGTCATCTCTGCTCTGCATCTCACCATCTCCCTTAAAGTCATGTCTGCTGTATCACCAGCATCACCACCCACCACTGCCGCCTCTACATCTCCCATTTCTGGCCCAGTCATGCCAGCTGCTGCCACTGCCCTAACATCTCCTGTTTCACATCCAGTCCCATCCATCTCACCAGTCCAGTCAGCTCAAGTTATCTCAGTTCCAGCAGTGCCCACCACCACCCCAGTCTCAGTCTTGCAACCACCGTCTCAATGCCCTCTGCACCTCTCAGCCCCATCCTGCCTTTGCTTACATCACCATCCTTTGCCTTGCCACCTGCTGTCTTGCCTTTGGCCCTCCTTCTCAAGTCCTCACCATCTATGTCTCTGTCTATGAACTCACTCTTGCCACCTATGCCTCCACCTCCTGACCACACTGCCCTCTCACTTCCATCTCTGGCTGTCATGCTGCCTTGCACAGCCAAAAAGAACACACAGATAACTGGAAACTGAAGAGCATGCTGCCACCTCAGAGAAACAGAGGCCACAACACTGCCCTGCAGAAAGATCAGACTCCACCACCATGATGTTGCCACAGGAGAAGCCATCAATGCAAGCACCATGCTGCACCGCACCTCCCCTTCTGTCACATCCCTGCCCACATGAACACCCTCATCCATGCATGCTGCCACCACCTGCAGTGGCAAAGACCTTGTCACCATGCCCACAAGACAACAGCACAAGCAACATGCAAGTCACACCCCTTGTAGTTGTAGCTTGTTCACTGTGGACTGTATTGTGTTATGTATGGTACTGTAGTATAACTGTGGTGTATTGAAACCATGGTAATATAGTAAATAACACAGTTTAAACCTGTACCCAAGGGTAAGGTGTTAGAACAGGTACAGTATCAGCAGGTACAGGTACAGTATCACACAAAGTCACCCATGGTACAACCTGTGTGACACTACTGGTGACCAGTCATGGTCCCAGTTATGTGATGATGACATTGAAAACTGGGACTGGACCCAACCTGAAGGCACTAACCCTGACAACACACATCTGGGCTTCCCCACCTGTGTGATTTTTGCACATTGAGCTGTATGTGTTTTTCTCTTTTTGTTTATGTGGTTTTCTTTCATCTCATTTCTGTCATGAACCATTTCCCGGAGACAGCCCTTGAAGGACCCTTCCTTATGAGAGGAAACCCAGCCTCTATGGTGTCACCCTGTTCACATGGACAAAAGGGGTGAGTAGAGGTGTCCACAATATTGCACGCACATTGTTGCACGAGTGATTCTCAGCACAATTGACATACAGCAAGCCCCACTTAATGGCAACCCTTTTAGCAATAAAGGACAGTATTAAAGCCTCCCTAAGGACCCTTTAGGATGACTCTAAGCGCCCTACAATAGGCACTAACACAATACTAAAGACCCTACAATGCGTTATTAGACTGACTCTAATAACCATAGAATGAACTATAAAATGATACTAAGGACCTTAATAGAAGTATTAGGGTTGACTCTAAGGACCCTAATAGAACTATATAAGGGGCCTTATAGGCAACTCCATTCCCTGAACCAAACTACAAGTCCTCAAATGACTGGCCCTAAACTAACAGCAAATGAATCAGGTGCTTTGCACGTGTACTAAGGCAGTGAACACATGGACAGTAAAGGCTCTTACTCATCAATAGAAGCCTTCTTACTCAGCAGCTTACTGAGCATGACTGAGCATGCTCAGTAAGCATACTGTTACAAACCAAGGCCAGGTCCTGGCCATAGATTGTCCTATTTCACTCAAGAGAGACCTCTCTCACTTTGCATTGCCAACTCCCTTCCATTTTCTGGGCTATCCCTCCTGCGGTACAAGATATCGCTATTGCAAAGGCACTATAACACAACCAGGCACCCGTTTCCTAATCGGGTAATCATCGCGTGGCAGCCACATGGCCACCCAGCCACCAAGGACCCAAAACAGCGGCACAAACTCTTAGAAACTGTTGCATAAATCATCTGATGTCATCAAGGCTCCAATGACATCATAGCTGACTGAGCGACTCCACAGTGACCTCATAGGCTCACTAAGCACTCCACAGTGACATCATAATGATGTCATTGCTCCACAATGATCAGTAATGCGCTCAGTAAGCCTGAAAGTTGACACAAGCAAGTTTATGCCTCTGTAGTCCTATTGGATGGTACCAAAGAGTCTAGAATAGTCCCAGTTCTTTGTAATCAACCCTGTACACTGTATATAAGCCCCAATGAAGCATGGCAGTCGTCAGACTGTCCATTTGTGATACTCTCATCTTCCTGGGTACTCCCCTGCAACCGCTCAGTCTAAAGATTCCCCTTGCCTCCAAGGTACTCTTTAACGACTGCCTTGTTTAAAGCCCCTCACTACACTGGCCTCCAGCCTTCGCCTCTGTCTCTTGCAACACCTACCAGTCCCCATCTGGTACCTCCTCATCGTTTGGCTCATCCTCTTGTTCAATGCCGCCTTCACCACGTACCATCTGTTCCGACCCTTGCCCACCTGCTCCTGAGTCCTTAGTGATCAGCAGTACGTGTCTTGACACATACTCCGACTTCTTACTCATCTGTCTATTGTGCTTGATAACAAGGTTATGACTTGTTCCCTATTTAGCAGTTCTCTTGTAGTATATAAGCGCTTAATAAAGTAGCGGACAGTCTTCAGACTGTCCATTTGTTTACAGCACTCTCTATCCCTGGGATACTCCTTTAAGGGACCATCCCCTTGTGACCAATCTGGCCTTTTCCCTGCATACTTGCTTGACTCTACCAGTAACCACACTGCTTTGGTATTTGGTACTGCTTTGGACTCTACTCCTCGTGCACACAGTCTTGGACGTCTATCGACTCGTCTTTGAGTTAACCCCTTGCTCTTGAACTGGATAGTTCAACAGTGAGTCCTGACAATTTCCTTCATAGTATGACCTCTGGCATGGCAGACCTGCCTGCCTGGACCTGTCTCAACTATTGAATATGTTACAGATAAGGTGTGGTTTTCCTGCTATTTTTGCATGTTGAAAAGTTTTACATATGCTCAGCCCCTGGTTGCCTCATGTTTATCATGAGGACTAGAAAGTAACCCCCTGAACTTGTATAAGACTGCATTTATCAAAGAACAAGCCTTAGGCTTGTTCTTCTGTGAATATGCTGGTGATTTGCCTCTCAACCTTGTGCACTTGCAAGACATCAAGCAACTAGTCTGAAACTTCCTGAACTCTTGGTCTTCTTAAATGCAAAGACTTCTACTGTTCTACACCATCTCCCTCCTTCATGGAACATACTTGCTTTGGCCATATCATCTCCAAAATCCCTGATTTCCATGGGAAGTGACCTTCTCACTTAACTCATATGCACTTGTCTTACACATAAATGAATTTGTCAACAACACCATGCCCAGTTGGTGACACCATGAAGGTTTGAACAATGGATTAAAATCTACTGCATGGACATTATGCAGCAATGCTTTCAGAAGCAATCATATGACAAGATGGGGACTTTGTTGTTACAGGAGCAGCAGAAGGGCACTGTCACAGTGATGCAGCACACCTAATTCCCAGGATCAAAGGTGACAGTTAGGATTTGCGGTCAATTTTTATATAGGTATTTGATGATGATGTTTTCCAGTACATTGCAAAGGTGATGGAACTTCATTCTTCTAGCTGGCACTACCTGTCAAATGTTGGGATTGATAATATAATAAATGGAATATTGCTGTGGAAAGACTTGCATATGGCTTTTGGTAAAGGGGCAGTTGCCATCATAAAGGTGTGAAACCTTTGTTAGTTCATGTTTGGGCAAGCTTTAACCAATCTTAGACACCAAATTATGGGCTGGATTCCAAACATAAAGAGATTTCAGCAAGGTAGCTCAGGCCCAGATTACATCACTCTTCAGTGGTTTAAGGAGAAAGTCATAAGCCTACAATATTGGCAGGCCTTCAAGCCCTTCAAACTGAAGGTGAAGAGTGAAGATCTTTCTTCTGGCCTCTTCGAGTATGGTGGCAAATGTCAATGCACTCTTCTGACCCTCTACCATCATCATCCTGGGCTATTCTAGTGGTGTTGCTGCATACAAATATGGTGGTATTCTCGAGGTAATGGATCAATAACAACAAAACCATTACACCCAGATTTAATCACATCATCATATGACACAAGGAGGGATGAGAGTGATCTTTCGAAAGCGATGGATGAACTCAATATAGCTTTAATGTTGTGTCATGGAATCAAGCCTGAAGAGGCTGCGGAGCGCGGGGAGAAAGAAATAGAGCGGGCACGTAAGGTGGGACACGACCACGTGATCAAGCGTTGTGGTTCGTTTGACGCGTGACTTTGAAGAGTGCGAGGAGGAGAAACAGATTCATCGCAACTAATCTCGCTGCTCTTGCTGCCAGTCCCTGAACCTTTGGACATACCTACCCGCTCGCAATGGCTCTGCTCGAGACTCCATCAAGAATATGGCGCCGCATACAGGCAGATGAACAACACGACATGCCCTCTCTTCCTGAGGTTCCCGCGTTCGAGGATTCGAACGATCTGAACGCAACTACCACTTTAGAGGAGGGCCATCGATCCGATGTCCATCCCACCTCCCCTTTGCAATCGACTCCCGCACCACCCTCCAACCAGAACACCATTCGCCTGCAGTCGAGCACCTCTAGCTCAGCCCGCTTTGCGCAGTCCATCGCGAGCCGTGCCAGTCGGTCTGGATCGGCCTTCTCCTCCTCGACGGGGAGCTTGTCCAAGCGCTCGCGGCTGTCTGTATCCTCACAGCGGTCAGATATCAGCTTTGATGACATCAGCGCTATACCGTCGTATCCACAATCCAACGTGGTCGCCACAGACGGAACCGGTGTTGGAATCGGTGAGGACGGAGTGGAGGATGACATGTCGCTTGAGGAGGCTTTGCGCCCTCCCAGCGCCGGCGGTTCCCCCTTTCCGTTGGAGGACATGGCCGACAATGGACATTCAAAGCACAGCTATTCTGTCAGTCTCAGGTCAGAGCCCAAGGTTTGCAAAGTCCTCAGACTTGTCAAAGCCCCTTGACGAACCCATTGATTACAGACCAGTCCTTTCGACAGGATGCGAAATGTGTCGTTCCGAAAGCCTATCACTCGCATGCGTACGCCCTCTCTCACGCGGACGGTTTCCCCGTCGTCGTCTTCCTCGAATTCCACACCTCACACCAGCGAGTCGCCCGGACAGGCGCAGATGAACGATGCCCCGTCGCTTAGTGTGCTCTCCATTCCTCCCCCGCCAGAGGGCTCTGACGAGGGCGAGCCAATGTCGTTGAGCGATTTGCCGGTTCCTAGTGACGTCTCCGAATTGCAGGACTTGGAGGAAGATCTTGAGCAGGCACTCGACGACGAGCATCACCCGACGGGAGACACGGGTCAGGTCCAAAGCGTTGCAGGTTCTGGAGAACCTCAAGAGGAACTGGGCCCGACCTTTTCCCCTGGAGAACCGACAGCTCAACCCTGCTTTCCTCCGAGTATCGTTCATGTTTCAAGTGATCGCTTTGAGTCGCAGTCTCAGATGCTCTCGATGGCACAGTCGTCCCCGGTGCCATCTGTCACGTTTACACCGACGCCCGCATTCCCGCCTCGCCCCCGACCACGTTTCTTCCCGTCTGGCCTACCGTCGACACCCGCAGTCGCAACCGAACGCAGTGAGCTCGACAACAATGACTTGATCACTCCGTACGCGCGACGTCGCTCCTTCCTCATAGACGTTATCAACTCCACTGCTCGACCTCGATTTGCGCTGCCTACCCCACTTCCTCCACGCGTTATCCAACCTGCCGCGCTCGACGATGAAGATGACGATTCAATGTTGCCTGATTCGTCCAGCCGGCCTAGCGGCATGACGTCCATTGTCGAGGAGCCAGACAAGTCAGACACCACCGTCAAACCTTTCAACTCGGCCTTCTCTGGTTTCACACCCATCCCACGACAGCGCACGCGCACAATAGGCCGCCTTTCTCACCCTCTCTCGAGGGGTTGGACAGCGTCAGGGTCCGAGTCTGAGGAGGCTGGCGGGGGCGCATCTCTCGCAAGCACTCCGTCTTCGCATGATCTTACTGCGTACCCACGTGTAAATGCCTCATTCGACCACGTTATGGGCTTGGGTGCTGGCGGGCCATGGGATCGGCCGCTTCAATGCCGGGAAGCTCAACGCGTATCTACATGGCCTCAACAGGCGTCTGCAGGAAGAGAGCGAAAGCCTATCGGGCCAAGTTGGACTCCTACGCAAAGAGAAAATCGCCCTTGCGGAGGCCAACGCAGCATTGCAAGAGGAGACGGAGCACCTTCGACAGCATGCATTTACCACCGGCG
The DNA here is from genome assembly GCA_025769875.1 of Russula earlei. NCBI lineage: Eukaryota > Fungi > Basidiomycota > Agaricomycetes > Russulales > Russulaceae > Russula > Russula earlei. Next base: position 12,130 of record JAGFNK010000356.1, read on the forward strand.
CAGGTAGCCGAAGGTCGAGCGCTGGTCGTCGTCGTCTGAGCGACATTGTATCGACGTTGGGCGAAGTGAAGGAGGATGCGGGTGGAGAGGGATGGGACGAGGAAAGGATGGAAATGGAAACAGAGCTCGATGCGCTCCGTTCGGAGTTAGATGACTGTCGACGAGAGCGAAGGCGACGCAGTTACCGCGCTTGAAGCTGAGCGTGCCGAACGAACCCGGGACAAAGAACGCTGGCGCGAACGCATGGGCGAGGTAGAGCGCGGCGTCGAAGATATCATCCACGACCTGGAGGCCAGGGCAGAGAAGGCAGAGGCCGTCGCCCGAGACGCCGCTGAAAAGGCCAATTTGCTCAAAGAACTTGAGAAGGCAGCTGAAGCGTGCTGAGGAGGAAGCCGAGCTCGCTCGAACGAGGGCCGAAATCGCGGAGAAGACGCTGGAGAGCCAAGGCGAGCCTGGGCGGCAAGCTCCTCGAGGCGAACGGTAAGCTGGCCGAGAGCACCGCCGCCCTGCACGACCTGCAATCTCACACGGAGCAACTCGAGGAAGAAATTGCCGAAGCTGACCAGCGCCTTCGGGACGAGCAGTTGCGTTACGAGAAACTCCAGGATGATCTCGACGTCAAAGACGCGAGAATGAGAGATCTGGAGCGCAAAATTTCCGGACAAGAGGCCGAGCTGCAAGAGAGAGAGCGCGAACTGCAGGACGCCAAGGCCTATATCACAGAGCTTGAGGCGGACGCTGGCCTGGCCATGGACCACATCGAGGCGCTACTGCAAGAGGCTCGCGAGAAAGCCATCGGAGACGACAGCGTCATCCTGACCATCAAGCGAGAAAGCGCCGAGCTGGTGACGCAGCTAGAGGGTGCGCTGGACGCCGCCGAACAGAAAATGCGCGCAGACGGCGACGTTATTGCCGACTTGCGGGGCCGAGTCGCGACACTCGAGCGCGAACGCGACCGTATGGAGAAGTCGCGCACCGACGAACGTAACGCCGAGCTAGAAGAGGCCGAGGACCAGATCGAGGCTCTCGAGCGTGAGCTCGACGACGCCCACCGCGAGATCGGCCGCCTAAATAGCAATCTGGCTCAGTCCCCCGCACGGAAAGCGCTCGACCGGGCGCGGGACGCCAAGATCGAGATCTTGGAGAAGGAAAAGGAGGACCTGCAGGAACGCCTCAACAATCTCAAGCGGGACATGGCGGAGTGGAACACCCCAGGCAAGTTTGGCAACGCGAGTGGGATTTCGCCGATGCACCGCCAAGTGCTCAATATGACGTTGAAGACGCCGAAAACTCCGGGTGCTCCCTTGAGAGATGTAAGTAATGTTTGCTATTTCACTCGGTCCGCGGACTCCTCACTTCTGGGATTGGGTCGTTCAGATGTCATGGCTGCACGCGTCTCCGTCAGATCCTTCAGTGGCGCCGTACATCGCAGAAATCCAACGCTTGGAAAGGGAACTCGGTCGAGCGAACGAGAGCATAGACGAGAAGCTGGATCGGCTTGAGAACGCTGGGTTCGGGAACGTGGAACTGGAGATGCGCCTCGACGATGAACGTGCAAAGACCGCTGCGCTTGAGGAGGATGTCGCCCGGCTCGACCGCCGCGAGGAACGCCGACTTCGCCGCCTGGGGAAGGCGAAATGCCCTCGTTGTCGCCACCACGTGGACCTGCGCGGCTTGAACCGTGTTGCAGATGGAGACGAGAGGTCGGATGATTTTCGCGACTTTTTCTCAAGGTGCCCTCGGCTGACACGTCGCTGAACAGCACCGTAGATTTTTCTATGTTAAGCTACGCCTCCGAATCGACGCCGGCCAAGACTTCCGAGTCCCTCAAAGATGAGCTACAGGCCGTGAACCGAGAGCTCGCCTCGATGAAGAAGAAATGGAAGGAAGAACGGCAGCAGCTGCTTGGCGACAACGCCGTTCTCAAGGACGCTGCGATCCGTCTCAACGTCCAGATACAAGATGTCAAAGAGCGAGCCGAACAAAAAGAGCGCAGACAGGAGAAGGCGAGCACCGGCGTTCTCGGGGTGTGGTTTTCTCCTCGCTTTGTGAAATGCCCGCCTGATACCTCTTGATTCACAGGAGCTGGATGAGGCGAAACAGACGATAGCGGACTTGGAAGAGGACCTCAAAAACGAGCGCACCCGCCTGCGGGTCCTCACAGTCGAGCAGACCCGTGCTGAGCGCGAAAAGGAGAACGTCTTGCTCCAGTTGAGGAGAACCGAATCCGACATGGAAGATGTGAAGCTGCAACTGCAACGTATCAAGCGCAACAACAACGAGCTGGAGGGCGAGTTGCGTGGTGCGTTGCGTAACGAGCATCCTCGGTGACCCTTCGTAAATTCATGTTTGACAGCTAATGCTACCGCGGAGCAGAAAGCGCGCCTTCTCGAAGTCAAGGCTGAGGAAAACGCGGAGACCATCGAACACCTCAGACACGAACGCTCGCTTCTCGCAGCAGAACACAAGAAATTACAACAACGCTTCAAAAAGGTCTCAGAGGTGCGTCCGTCTACACGCTTTACAATGCGTAGGATGTTGAGCGACGCCACACAGCAAATGGACAAGCTAAGGGAAGAGCAACGAGTATCTCAGAAGGCTCACAACGGCAGACGCCACGCACTTGACATGCAAAAGCTCGAGATCGAAGAGCTCAAAAAGGCGCTCGCTGACCACGCCGACGCCTTGCAAGCCACAGAAGCGGCGCAGATCCGAGCGGCGGCAGCTCAAGCCCGAGAACGTGAGCAGGATGTCGTGGTGGCGACGCTAGAAGCAGACCTGGTCCGCGTACGGCGTAGTGCAGAAAGCCTCGGACGAGACTTGCGCGCCGAGCGAAAACGGCGGGAAGAGGAGATTGCGCGGCGCGATGCGGAACGCAAGGCGGAGAAGAGCCGGACTGGCCAAGAGGTCGAAAGGACGAGGAGGGAGCTGGAGAAGGTCCTGCGCGAAAAGAAACAGGCGGGAGCGGAACTCAGGTTGTTGCATGAGCGACTTGGCCTGCTCGAAGGAGAAAAGAGGACCTGGGAACGACACAGCTGCGCCAGGTGAGTCGGCGCTGCATCCGATCTTGACTGGGGTCTGCCTGACTAGGTACGTGATGGTGCAGCGACTCTATGCAGCAGCTCTCGGCCCTGCGCAACCAGCACCGACTCGAGTGCAAAGGGCTTGTGGTTCAGATACACTACTTGAAGGCCAAGTTCACGAGAGAGAACACTCTGCGAATGGACCTGAGCTATCAAAAACGATACCTCCTAATTCTCCTGAGTAGGCGAGAGCGCTGGTGAGTTTGTTCTGGGAAAGGAGGGGGACAGATAATAATTGATGATCTTGGTGGCAGCGAGGAGCATATACTTGCAATGATCGCAAAGATCACTTCACCGATTCCCGGACCATCATCGCACAAACCACGGCGAAAGACACTTCGGGTTGTCGCGCGAGGCGTGGTGTTTATCCAGCGCATAAAGTGCGTGTTTTTGTGCCGTTCTCGTGTTGAAATATTTCTCATGTGTTGGTGAAAGACATGCAAGTGAGACTTGGCGTGCCCAATGTGCGCCGAAGCCTGCCATCAAGGCTGCGCTCGAGGACGTGCGCCGTCGAAGGAAGCAACAGACGACGTTGTTGCACTGCCACCCATCAAGTTAGACTATTATTATTATTTTAGTTGTTGCCCGGCCAGCCCACAGATGTTGTTGTATTACGCGCCGCCCCATATATGTATCACTTTGACTGCCCGTCCTATTCTATAAATCATGAACATCCAACCCGTCGACTCCGTTCAGACCCTGCACATCGAAAACGCTCAGCAAGAATCAAACCCGTGGAGCGAAAGCGAGCTCACTCCACCCCTCGCGACCCAGGCCCTCCATACCCCGAGCCCAGACGCGCTCGAAGCTATCGCTTCGGCCGGGATCAAATCCGACGACTGTCGCGCACCAGGACCCAACTCTCATGTGGCACCAGCCGACGCCCTCAACACGTTCGATCCGCTGGCGCATCAGGAGGAACAGAGCGCTCGCGCAGCCTGGGCAAACGCGGAGGGCCACCCGCCACCCCTTCCTCCGAAGCAGGACCTCCCTCCCCCGCCTCCGCGAGAACCGGGAGCCACGCCTTCGTCCACGTCCACGTCCACGTCCACATCCTTTCCCTCCTTCTCCTCGTTCGCGCGCTCCTTTGCGCTCCCCTCCCTGCCCAACGTGAGCATATCTCTGGTCGCGGGGACGAGAGCGCGGCCGCAGTCTTTGGATACGGCGACCCTCGTGGCGACCCCTGTCCATCCGGTGACGCTGGCAAGCAGCGCGAGCGCATCACAGAATGACGCCGAGATCACTGCTCGCGGCTCTCCCAAGATGGTCGATCCCGCACCGCTGCCCTCCGCGGATGCCGTGCAGAGCGCCCTACGGAGAGACGATCTGTCGCAGGAGCGCGCCGGGAGCAAGGACAAGGATCCGCCGTTTGATTTCCAGAAGTTCTTGGACCAGATGAAGACCAAGAGCGCCGAACCCGTTGCTCGTTACCTACGATCGTGAGTCGCGCTTCATCAGTTGTTTAGCCCCTGCCCTCATCATGTTTTCGTCATCGCAGATTTCTGAATAACTTTTCCAAGCGTACTTTTACGGTCTCCGACCAGATCAAGCTTATCAACGACTTCCTCAGCGTGGGGATATGCTCTTTTTGAAACGATTGCTGCCGGGCTCATCCTATGAGTGTGTAGTTCATCTCGCAGAAGATGCGAGAAGCAGACGTTTGGAAGTCTGCTTCGGATGTAGAATTCGACAACGCAATGGAGGGCATGGAAAAGCTTGTCATGAATCGATTATATGACTAGTATGGGGCCGTCAACTCGCTCAGCTATACCCCTGCTCACGTCTGCTTTAGCACATTTACTCCACAACTAGCACGCGCAAATCCCCCACGACCGATAATGACTGACGATCTGGAACGCGATCGTGTTTTATCACAGCGGACGGCGCTCTTCGGATGGATTCAACCTGCTCACCTTGACGTTCCGACTGCGGAAGGCACAAATGGTTTCCTGTTATTCGCTCAACAAGGTCATTATGTTCGCGTCTCGTGAACCTTTCGACCTACTGACCGCGTCGTAGAATTGGTCAAAATAACTCACTATAAAGCCCCTCGAGATAAGCTGATCTGTATTCTAAATTGTTGCAAAGTTATCTTCGGTGTGCTCCTGTCTATTGCCTGCTGCCTTTCTCATATAACGGTGGAGACGGCCATAGGTCTAATACGACACTTGAACTCAGAGGAAAGCGCAGATACTTTTGTCCCCATACTGATATACGTTGTTCTCAAGGCCAATCCGGAGAACTTGCTGTCAAACGTGGAGTAAGTATATAATACAGCTCTGGGAATGGTTCTACATGGCTGTGCCTCGCAGGTTCATCAATCGATTCCGGAACCCGTCAAAGTTACAGAGTGAAGCTGGGTATTACCTGTCTAGTTTGGTTTGTCCCTTCTATCCCTTGTGTTAGGGCTCCGCCGAGAACTGACGTCCTTCGCAGATGGGTGCGGTTTCATTCATCGAAACCATGGATCATACGTCGTTATCCAATATTACGCAAGAAGAATTTGAGAAGTACGCACTGAATCTTGTCACTTCTTCGTCGTGTGAAACGGTAGTCGTAGGAACGTTGAAAATGCCATCCAAACTCTCGCAGTCTCGCGATCGCAATCCCCACCTCTCCCGTCGTCCTCGTCTTCGTCGGGCTCATCGTCTCCTTCCGTCAATCCGAATCTCGCCACACCCCGTCGCCCACCCGCTCTTCCCATCGCAGTACCATCCCCCACACATTCACCGCATCAGTCAATACATGCCGGCGAAGAACCCGCAACGCCGCTTTCCCTCCCGAGCATCGACGCACGGCGGTTCCTCCAACGCACCGGGGACTCGCTTTCCAAACCATTGAACGCCATCGGTCGCATATTCAGCGATGCGCTCGACGGTGCAGAAGAGGCACTGACGGCACAATTCACTCCTCCACAGACGCCTGCACAACAACCCCCGAAGTCGTCCGCACGTGATGTATCCGTGCCCCCGACGCCGTATCAACCCCGGGTGAGACGCGCCTCGCCTTCTCCGTCGTCTGCCCTCCCGCCTTCGTCACGCGCAGCCGTTGATGACACCCCCACGCTCTACCGACCACTAGCGGCTCAGGCGCAGACGTTGGCCGTGGCACAGAGCAGCTATCCTACCTCCAGGACCGGCACCCCCACGGCGGGATTGGACATCCCCGGATTGCAAGCCGAGATCGACGCGGCACACTCGCGCGCCGTGGAGGCCGCGCGAGGGGTGCTGATTCAGATCTTCCCGGCCATCGATCGGGAAGTGATCGAATGGGTGCTCGAGGCGAACGAGGGAGACTTGGGACAGAGCATCGAGGCACTATTGGAGATCGGTGGGGGAGAGAGTTGAGCTTTCATCACTGCCTGCGGGATGGATTTGTATTCCAAGGACGGCGACCTCAGCCTCGGGGACGGGGAGTTGTTAGCAGCTCGATTTCGGACGGTTCCTTTAGAAAGGTCCACGTCCTGCGTCTGTGTCAATATCCATCCTCGTCCACTAATAGACATGGACAAACGGACGGACGAGTGAAAATGACCTTGCAACATAAGGGCAGAACACTGAGAGCACTAGCACTCACGGTGGGTACATGTCAATGTGCTGATGTTTAAAACACTGTTCTACTGTTCTGGTCCTCAAAACGATACATATACCGATAAGGTGATTGTACGTCCCAGGTCGCTGTTCACGTTCCAATTTTTCGGGTAGACGTGCTCGGTCAATTCAGTGAGTGGTTCGGGGGTGCCGTGAGCGTGAGATTTTGTTGATCAAACATCCCACCTAGTGTGTCAATCGGACGATACGAGAGACCGCTAAGTTGTAAACGCCATAACAAAAAAAAACCTCCAAAAAACGGCGCCATATATATCCTAACGAAGCAAAAATAAGAAAATTTATATCGTCCCTCTGCGGTATCGGTGCTCGGTTCAAAGGCCGGATAACACATCACCTTTCCGTCCAGGTCCGCCTTGAATCTTCCCACCGTCCCCGGCCTCCTTGCACCCAAGACGTTCCTTCCCGACTTCTCCCAGCCAGCCGTTTATCAACTTCACGGGGGGTATCTGTCTAAGGCCAAAGGTCACGCCCTCGGCCGTCGCCCTGAACCACTCGAGGGCCGGCCGCCTGGCCCAACGATTAGCGGCTCCGCCGGACTGGAACCAGCCGAGGTGGCCGCCGCCGTGAGTGACGACGATGGTGACCCACTGGTTGCGATCAAAGTCGAGGGGGACCCAGCTCGCGATCGGGTCGTCGTCCGAGTTGAGCGCGAGGAAGGGCACGCGAATCGCCTCGAGCTTGTCGTGGCTCGACGCGTACTTGTAGTACTCCCACTCGTCCTCGAAGGGGAACGGCGGGCGCGAGCCCGCGCACTGGATCGAGACGATCCTGTCGAATTGGCGCATCAACAGCCGCTCGTTGGGCTTCGCCAGGAGCGTCGGGAGCGCTTGCGCGAAGGGCGAGTCCGGGAACTGACGTATCGAGTCGGCGTGCCGGGCGACGACTTTCTTCAGGTTGGTGCCGAGGCTCTTCGCGTAGGCGGTACGGGAGAACCAGGTGGCCTCAATACTGCGTAGAGCGCGATGCACCACGTCAGCATGTTGCAGACGCATGTGCACAACACCGACTTACGTGCGTGCAGTTTTCACGGTGTCCCAGGGCTAAGCGGAGTTGTGTAAACGGCAGAAGGGTCAAGAAGTGAAAGGACCCATACACAAGCAAGTGCACACGCAGAAACAAGGCGGCAAGACTCGCCCTCTTCGGCGACATAGCGAGTTAGAATGTTGGCGCCAAGGGAGAACCCGATGCCGAGGAGAGGAGCATGGGGATACATGTGCGCAATATAATATATTGCCTGGCGGAAGTCGTCTGTGTGGCTGAGTCCGTAGAACTGAGGGCTTGTCAAGGGTACCCCTGCGCCTGCAGACGACAGCCGTGGCGGACTCTTCAGCGGCGGAGATACAAAAGGAATTGACCGAGCCGCCTACATCCTCGAAAGTTTACGACAGCAGCGCGGTATCCCAAGCCACCCTCCTCGACTGGCGCTATAGCAGGGGCAATGATGTTACGGACGTACGCTTCGTACGAGCCTGGTAGGGCTTTGAGTCAGGAACAGTCGTTCACGGCAGGCACTCGACAGACTATCAGCACACCTCCGGTGAGACCATGCAGGGCGACCACCACAGGCGTCGTGTCCTGGAATTCACGACCGCTGTCGGCCGGAGGGGTAAAATCAACGCCACTGTGAAGCAAACATTCAATCATATTCGTCAACTGTTTAGAATATCATCACAGACAGAGTCCCGCCATCTTTGAGCTTGAGAAGTTTCCTGCCGGAGGCTGATGTGAATCGCATCCAAAGCGAGAATGACACGTGTGGGCGAACCTGTCGTAAACGATGGTGTCTACGCGAGTAAAGTCGCCGACGACTGCGTACCCGGTCTGCAAGTGACCGCTACATTGAGGTGAGTACGAGGCGATCGAGAAGAGGGTCCGAGCTCTTCACTTGAAAAGCCCCCAGGCGGGTTTGAAGGGTTTCAGCACGCTCGGACAGCGGTTCTCTATCAGCTCGCGGAGTGAGATCTTCTCCGACTGAGCAGGCGAATCACGTGTCTGTGTAACGAGTTGGGCAGGATTTTGCGGCCAAGCGACTTTGGAGCGTGAACTGGTGCCGAAGGGGAAAAGACCCATAACGGTTTCTTCGCAAGGTGGTTCGCGTCTGGTGAGCGAGGAAGTGCACCGCCTAAGGAAGAAAGTCCCAAGAACCGACGGAGGCAGGCTGCGCTGAAACTGAACCCGTTAGTGGCAAGGAGGGGTCAACCAGGGGTGCACATGAACTCTCGAGGTGTGCAATCCTTTTTAAACCCAATTTGAACCCAAATCCAAACTTAAGGAACCGAACCCTCACGGCGTCCTGTTTTTTTCAAAAACGCTCAGATACAAATCACGGGGTATCACGTAAGCGACCCAAGCATGTAGTTTATTGCTGATCAAGTAGGTCAAGTAGGTCAAGTGAATGTAGCATCCATACACATATGAGCTATAGATAAGCTAATCTCATCTCATCTCAGTGTTTGCATGCAGGGCAAAACACTAGCATATGTATCCACCTATAGATAAGATAATTTGCTCCCTGAAGTTGACAATCCCTGAGGCTGGGGTCATTGCTGGCATGATAATCTGTTCTCTACCATTCTCTACCATCAGCCAGAAAAGACCATTCTTGTGAATGAGAATAAAATGTAGTATTTTGTGTAGGGAGAAACACTGAGGACTTTGTCTAGCAAAAATAAGTTATTGTTATTTTCACATGACTTTGTACTTCCCTTTTTTTAGATATTTTTGAGGGCAAAATATTGAATTGCTATATCTCAATCACTCCTCAATAGTGCTTTCAGGTCAGGTTGCATTGACTGCAAAAAACTGCTTGACTGAACCTGACCTGACTGATCATGAGTGAACTTTCAGTCAAGGTCAAACTGGATTGTAGAATGTCCAGTCACAGTCACATCAACTTTCAAGACTGATAAAAACTGGTCAAGACTGGTGTGCCTGGTGTGCCTGGGATTTCTGTCAAGATTTCATGGGTTTGAGGATTATGGCCATAACTAGTCATAAGTAAAGCATGACTGGGAACATGTGCATGAGATTGTAAGGCTGGTTACCTGACCCTGTACCTAGTGAGTACCCAAGGAGAGAGAGAGCTGTCATGATCTTGAGAATCAGAAGCACGCATGAGTGAGACCAATCATGGGTGACCAACCCCAATCCAGCACATGCATAAGTTTGTTATGAGTTCTAAATTACTTAGTTACTATACATCTTGACTTGTTGATGAGGTTGATGATCATATGCTTGATCATCAATGCATACTTATTTTCTTGCAGATCTCAGGCTTGTATAGCCCGGATAGTTTATATATTTAAACCAGTAGTTAGTACTACCAGTTCCCCTCAATGATCGCTTATGCATGTGAGTCACTGAGGTATGTCTATTCAGTTATCGCACATATGTGCCATGGACTCATACCTAGATAGTGTTTATCTTATCTAGGTAATACATTATTAGTGATTGCTTACATGTGCGAGTCACTGAGTGTTTATCTTATCTAGACACTTTCTCATGCACATACGTCCACGCGCATGTCTGACCACCACACACACATTCACTCACAGACCCAAATAAAGACACTTTTATTCCCACCAGACTCCCTAATAAGTTTCAAGAGCCCCCATGAGAAGTTGGACACAGGCACAAAGAGGAGTTCTCAAGCCAGTCAGAGAAGGGGACACCAAAGCTTGCTTGTCATTCCAGAGGGTAAGTAAGTACAGAATACAGGGGAGTACAAAGGAAAATTGAAACACAAGGGAGCATAAAGATTGTCTATACTGCACACAGGGAAAAAAAATGCACATCTCAATGCATGAAAATTGTGCACACAGGAAAAGATGCATTGCCATCAGGGTTTCAGACCTTACACCTCCTGGGGGATTGAAATTTTGAGCATCCCCATTCAAACCTTCTTGACTGAGCTTTGGCCTTGTGCATGCAGTCTTATCATCTCATTGCAGAAGGGGGATGGCAGGTGCTGAGGTGTTGTCACATGTTGAACATGGGCATGGTGTGGTGAAGCAGGGTGCATGGTGTGCTTGCAGCATGTCAAATGTGTCATCACACCTCATGGTGTTGCCAAGCATCAGCCATATTGGTGCTGTTGCTGCTGCTGTCAATACAGAGGTGATGGCAGCGGCAAGAGCAAGGGCAGTGGTGAGAGAGGGTGGAGGTGTGAAAAGGCATGGGCATGGGGCATGACTTGCACATTGCTTGTGCTGTCATCTTGTGGGCATGGCAATGAGGTCTTTGGCACTGCAGGTGGTGGCAGCACATGTGGATGCAATGGAAGGGGAGGCATGGTGTGGTGTGGTGCTTGCATTGGCAGCATCTCCTATGGCAACAGCTGGCTGTGCTAGTGATATGGTGCACATGACTGAGGAAGCTGAAGCTGAAGTGGCAGAGGATGAGACTGGAATGGAGATGGGAGAAAAGAGGTGGCACCTGGATGAGTTGGGCCTGAGGCAGCAGGCATAGATGTGATGGTGGGAGTGGGTGATGTGGAGACTGGTGAGGAGAGCATTAGAGCAGACAATGCTGAGACAGTGGCTGGCCAGACAGAGACAGTGGTGTGGGATGGAGCTGCAATAGGTGGAACATGTATGGCAACAACAGAGACAGCTGGCAATGAGACTACTGAGGTGATGATGGGAGATGTTGAGGAAGTGGTGGCAGCTGGTGATACTGCTGAGGGTGCAGGTGTAGCGAGCCACCATGGCTATGTGGAGTTCTTGAGGCTTGATCTGAGGGCAGGTATGAACTGAAGGGAGCAGGGTGCAAGCAAGGTCATGCCCTGGGACAGAACACATGCACATGTGTCAGAGAGAGAGTGTGTGTGTACTTGAAGGAGAAGAGTGAGAGCTTGAGGGAGTCAAGGTGTTCTTAGCCAACATGTTAGGATTCAGTTTGCATCCCTGACCATTTGCTTACCAATGCTTGCTTACTCATTTCTTCTTACTGTTGCTTACTGATTTGCTGACTGATACTTAGTGATATCACTAACTGATAGGATGACTGATGCTTAGTGATTGCTTATTGGATTGATGACAGATACTAGGAGAGAATGACTCATGTGTGAGTCATTTCTGATACTTTCAAATTGCAGTCTCTGTGTTTGGATACTACTGGATCTCAGCTATGTGCTCCTCAAGTTTCATACAAATCAGATGAGCCATTGTCAAGATATAGTATAAATACTCAGGTGTACCAAGAGTTGAGCCTTACGCTTGACTTACTTCCTAAAGAATTGTATATCATTCTCATTTCTCTCAAACCAAGTCACTACTCTATGTGAAAGAGGCCCTTCTCTCCTCTGATATTCATTCTTCCTGAGATAATATCAAAGGATTCGAAGTCTAGTGCTTGAACTATATCAAGCAACTCTTTCACTAGAGTTAGTATTAAGATCAAGCAGATCTTAACACAACATGAATGCCAGAAAGTTGATTTCATTCACTGAGAGGCTCAGTTAAGCTTTTAACTACTGAACAAGATAGTAGCTACTGATACTTAAATACAAAAAAGTTACTCCTCTGAATGCAACTCAAGAGTGTGAGGCAGCATGATGATGATGAAGGGGTGAGATGCTGGGCAGCAAGCCCTTGGGTAAGGTGATGATGATGATGAATGCGCAATATGGTCCATGCATATGTTATGATCTACCCTTCTGTCAGTTCATCTCTAACCCTCCTTTTTCTTCTCTCATTATTGTTCTCTACTGTCACCATTGTCCCCTTGGTTACCATTTCATCCCTTGATCCTGATAGTCCCTTATTGTTTCACTTGTCATGTTTCACCTATTGTTCAAGCACCTTTTGCTACTGGCTTAGTATTATCTATTGTTCCACATATAGTACTGTACAGCCTTGCTAGATACAGTATTTAAGCACCTGTAAAAAGCTGGGGAATTGTCAAGACACGTACTGCTGATCACTAAGGACTCAGGAGCAGGTGGGCAAGGGTCGGAACAGATGGTACACGGCAAAGGCGGTGTTGAACAGGAGGACGAGCCAAATGACAAGGAGGTACCAGATGGGGACTGGTAGGTGTTGCAGGAGGCAGAGGCGAAGAGCAGAGGCCAGTGCAACGAGAGGGCTTTAAACAAGGCGGTCGTTGAAGAGTACCTTGGAGGCGAGGGGAGTCTTTAAACTGAGCGGTCGCAGGGGAGTACCCAGGAAGATGAGAGTATCACAAATGGACAGTCTGACGACTGCCATGCTTCATTGGGGCTTATATACAGTGTACAGGGTTGATTACAAAGACCTGGGACTATTCTAGACTCTTTGGTACCATCCGATAGGACTACAGAGGCATAAACTTGCTTGTGTCAAGTTTCAGGCTTACTGAGCGCATTACTGATCATTGTGGAGCGATGACATCATTATGATGTCACTGTGGAGCACTTAGTGAGCCTATGAGGTCACTGTGGAGTCGCTCAGTCAGCTATGATATCATTGGAGCCTTGATGATGTCAGATGATTTATGCAACAGTTTCTAAGAGTTTGTGCCGCTGTGTCAGGTCCTTGGTGGCTGGGTGGCCATGTGGCTGCCACACGATGATTACCTGATTAGGAAACGGGTGCCTGGTCATGTTATAGTGCCTTTGCAATAGTGATATCTTGTACCGCAGGAGGGATAGCCCAGAAAATGGAAGGGAGTCAGCAATGCAAAGTGAGAAGGGTCTTTCTTGAGTGAAAGAGGACAATCTACGGCCAGGGCCTGGCCTTGGTTCGTAACAGGAATGCCCCAAGCTTAGCTTTGTCCCATTTCCTGTTGCATCCCTTGCCCTGTATAACCCTCTCAATCACAACTTGTGTTGTGCTGGCTTACACTCTGCTTGACCTGAGTTCATCACAAGAAAGGGACCTTTGTGTTCCTCTTCCTCCTCTGCTTCTCTTGCATCATCCTCTTCTGAAACCAGGAGACCAACTCTCTCTGTGGATTAGTCATTGTCTGACTTAATCCTGAGACACTAAACCTTTTGAACCAGTCTCCCCAAGCCAGCCCCACTGAACCCCTTGAACCAAGTCACAGGGACTTGGCCCCACTGAACCCTGAGCTAACACTCCAATGGCCACAACACTGTAACAGTGTATGCACATGGCAGGGGCAAGGGTGAGGTGAGTGACATCAATGGTGATCATCTTGAGCTGTTGTTGCAGTTCCTGGGCACAGAGTGGGGAATGCAAGGGGATGATGTTGAGAGGAGATGAGAAGAGTTGAAGAGGGAAGGAGGACACACAGGAGGTGGGGGCAAGTGCAGGTCATGTGAGTTACCTGGTCAGCAGGCTCACATACCTTACACAGGCAACATGAGTGGGTGTGTATGTCAGAGGCAAGAGGCAGAGGGCAAGGTGTGTGCATCAAAGGCAAGAGGTGGGGGATAAGGTGGTGTTTGCATGCATGATGTGGTGATGGGAGAAAGGAGAGTTGTGGGGCACATGTGTTGGGTGTTTGGTGGTAACCTTGCTGGAGGCAGAGGAGAGGGAGTGTGCATCAAAGGTGAGAGATGGAGGGCATGGAGGCATTTGCATGTGTGATGTGGTGGTGGGAGAGAGGGAGTTGCAGGGCACATGTGTCAGGCATTTGGTGGCTGGCTGGTTTCTCACAGTGGAAGGGAAGTGGAAGGGAGAGATAGAGAGAGGAACAACTGAGACAAGAGAGGGAGGGATGTGAATGCAATGTGAATGGGAGAGATGGTGGCATGTGGGTGTGCAAGTCATCATGCAAACAAACAGCATGACTTACCCAGTCAAGAATTGGTTTCAACCAGTCATCTTCCAGTTTCAGTTGAGACTGGTCTGAACTGGTCAAATGACTGCAAATGACCACATGTAACTGGTCATGTGCAGTCCAGTCTGGTTTTTTCAGGATTGGGCAAACCGGCAGGCAGTCACAGTCATGGTCACACCAAAATTGTGGGAAAAACTGGACTTGACTGGACTTTGAAGCACTATTCCTCAATGGATTGTCTTGAAACTTGGGAAATGGAATCAAATCTAGTGTGTCTAGGTGCAGCCCAAGATTTGGAGCCTTATTTTTTGTTCTTAAAAAAGATGCAAAAATTTTAACTCTCAAGAACTAAAAATTAGACTCCGAATCTTGGGCTGCACCTAGATACACTAGATGTGATTCCGTTTCAAGGCAATCCATTGAGAAATGGTTGAGATATAGCAGTTCAAAAATTTGCACTCAAGTAATATCCAAAGTCACAGGGAAATGATCTAATCTAGAGTCTACATTTGCACATTTCAACGTTGTTACAATGATCTTAATGACTCGACTGGGAATAAAGACAAAAAAAAAACGATACTCTACACCATTCCATCGCTGCCGTGGCGTTCCCGCAGGACATCACGCCCAGAATTCAGTTCGCACGCTACTGCAAGCCCAAGCCAGTACGGCGTGGAACAACGGGGTGAACCAGTTGCACCCGAACGTACAATTTGGTGGATACAAGCCGTCTCGCAAGAGCCCATGTTCAGGTGCAACGAGCTCAGGCAGTTGATCGACGTCGTACCGGCTTGCACTTCGCGGCAGCACACATCGGTGATAAGCAGACTGTATCAATGGAAGCACAACAGCGTCGTCATTATGACACGATCGCTAAGAAGACCGCCCGATCCTCAAGACTACGATAATATGGATTTACGAGGTTTCCTTATCTTGCTCCCCCAGCGCGGCTTCTTGTTCCTGTTTGTACTGGTGAGGCAGGAACACCAACCCAATGCCATACAGCGCCCAGAAGGTCTATGGGGACGAACTAATCACACTGCAACACTCTGTGGCTAGCTCAAACTCACAATAATAAGAGCCAACCAGGCGTGCTTCAGTGAATCTTTAATTGGGTGGATGTTACCGGTCCTCTCTTCCCATTCCTCGTACAAACCATGATGAATCTGATTTCCCGACACCAAGTGATAAAGCATAGCAGCAGAGGAGAAGGAAACGAACCTGGTAGCCTGCCATTGCAAGGATCGCAAGACCTAGCGCCACGTGCAAATAATTCTGTGCTGGCCGATTGCCGATGGAAAGAAATGGAACGCGAAGGAAATGGATGAAAGCGCCAACCAAAACCTGCGCAATGTACAGGCTAAAAATGGCGTAGCCGACTCTCTGTTTGCGTTTCGAGATGAATAGGTGGTCAAACAGTGTGAATGTTTAGGATACGGTACATCAGAAACGTACCCTGTGGTGGTCTATCGGCCTAGGTGGGGCGACATGTTTCGCACTGACGACCATGGCCCATGACGCAAACACAAGCGGAGCAGCGATGAAAAAATTGATGAGCGCGTGAAAACGCCACCATCTGTCATGCGGAGGGCATGGCTTCGTTACTCAGAGAATCCGATTGCGTGGTGGACGCACCGATTGGTGAAGGTGCGTATGTAGCGAGGGATGAGAACGCCCAGTGGCAGAACGATCAGGAAGGAGATGGACGCCAACAGAGCATGGTCTTTGACTTTTTTCTCGTGTTCTGAAAAGGGAGGGGGCATGGTATCCGTTTGTGAGAGAGCGAGACGCAATGGCGGGAACGAGAGAGGGACTCGGAGGCCCGAGGATGTGGAAAGGTTGATAAGGGCGAAACAACCTCGTAGTTACACGTGGTGATTTCCAAATGGCCGAGAGGCATCTGGTTTACACAGGTGTTCGTTCACACGTCCCCATTTGGCACCAATGTCGCCAGAGAGTACAACAAAGTTAGAACGCTGGCCAGCTTGGCCGTGTGCGTGCGCCACCCGGGCTAAAGTTGAGCAAGATGTGTGAGCAGAATGGTGGCGGTTACAGCAACCAGGTTTCGGGGTTCAACAAGGCGTCGTGATTTCCAGTCGCACACAGAGATACGTGCATAGCTCGTCATTGGGGGGGGGGGGGGGGGGGTCGCGGTAGCGGGAGATGACGAGGAAAGGAAAGCAGAGGGGACATGCGTCCGATCCCGAACGCGCGGTTTCGATAACGGCGGGGGGGCACACTAGAAATCCCCCTCGCTCACTTGGAAAAGAAGCAAATGTCATGCTGCCGGCCCCGATAAAATAAAAAATCAAGATCAAGCGACAGACGGGCAATCGCAATCACGTTTCAACTTAAATGCACGTGCTCCATTGATCAGCAGGTGCCATGCTTTCATGCGACCCTTCCGCCGACGTACATCAACCTCAGTGCGGCAATATGTCGAGGCAAGACGTAAGCGGAAGACTCTGTCCCGCAAACATTATCTGTAATACAATATCCGTAACGAGCGAAACGATCACAGCTGGGCAATCCCCGGACCTCAAGACGGCGGAAATATGAATTTACGTGGCTTCCTTATCTTGCCCCCCTCTGGCTTCTTGCTCCTGTTTGTACTGGCGAGGCAAGAGCACCAACCCGATCACATACAGGGACCAGAATATCTAGCAGGACAAATTGGTCATGCAACACTGCTGGCTCGCTGGCTGAACTTACAATGAGAAGCGCCAACCAGGCGTGCTTCAGCGATTGCTTGACTGGGTGGACGTTACCGGTCATCAGTTCCCATTCTGTGTAGAGTCCATAGTGAATCTACGTTAGCGACATGATGTAATGAGAAAGCGTTGTGCGGGTAGGAGAGCTGGCGGGAAAAGACGAACTTGGTAGCCTGCCATTGCAAGGATCGTTAGACCTAGTACCGCGTGGAAATAATTCTGCAGTGGCCGATGGGCGATGGGGAGAAACGGGATGCGAATGAAATGGATGAATGGGCCAAGCAAAACTTGTGCAGTGTACAGGCTTAAAATGGCGTAGCCAACTCTCTGTTCGATGGCGAGGGGATGTTGGGGTTCGTGACATGTGTGGTCAGACACGTTCAGAGTACTGTATATCAGAAGCGTACCTGGTGGTGGGCTATCGGTGCATGGGAGATGTTTCTGGCACTGGCTGCCATGCCCCAAGCGGCGTAAACGAGAGGGGCGGCAATCAACAGATTGAGGAGCGCGTGTAACCGCCACCATCTAGGACATGCGGAGTATGAATTCACTTAAACCCCATCGCGTCCGACGAGCACGAGGGGACTCACTTATTGGTGAAAGTGCGCAAGTAACGGGGGACGAGAACGCCCAGTGGTATGATGATCAGGAAAGCGGTGGATGCCAACAGAGCATGGTCTCTGACTCGTTTCTCGTATTCTGAAAAGGGAGGAGACATAGTATCTGCTCGGCTGAGAAACAGCTGCGACTGTGACGGCGGAAATCAACGAAGGGAAGGAAGTGGGCAAAACCAGACCGTCACGTACATCCTTTCATTTTACATGTGTGGACATGTGGCTGGCGGCGGCCTTCGGCTTGGCATTCGGCTTACACAAGCGTTTGTTCATGTTCCCATCAGGTAAGTGAAGAGAGGCGGTGAGCGACGTCTGGTCAACTCAATGCGCCAGAGTTGCACTACGGCGTCATCGAGACAGTGCGCAGCAGGGCCACATCATCCACCAATCCGCTTTCGAGGCTCAATGTTCCACGCCGGACAGGTGTCGTAATAGCCGGTCACCGTACTGTACTAATAAAAAAACGTTGCCAGGACCTCCTTCCTTGCACTTTTAGTCGGAGTTTTATGGGTGCATGCCAGTTCCGAGCCCATCAGAGTTACCTATTGTACGGTACGGTTGAGGATTGTCACTGTGGGTTGTTTCTTCCCTCCGGATACGTATAAAAGGAATATTGATCTTACGACATTGACATATGTCCCACTCGTTCCGCCCAGTTTAAATAATGAATAGGTCACCTCAGTTATCGCCGCACCGGACGTGGGATACTGAGCCCTTTACTGTGCTTACAGCGCTTTCCAAAAAGTCTATAATAACAGAACGATGTGAGTTTGCGGTATGCGCAACCTTCTGAAATCTGGGCTGAGAAATTTTGATCAAGCCGTGCGATTTAGGTGACGCCCAGTGGTCTAGCTTGGCGTAGTCGTTGGTGAACATGGATGCGCTGCTCCGGGGGTACCTGCGCTGGCGATTTTCATTGAGGCTGAGATCCCTAGGGTGGAGTGCAAGACAGTTCTCGAAAGGGCCGCTCCCATCACCGTCACGGTGATGGGAGACTGGGACGATCGGCAGTGTGGTCACATGATCGGATCGTGAGCCATAAGGAGATCACGTGATGACGTGCGCCAGCGCTGTCGCGACGCGAGCACCAACTAGAGGTCAGCTAAGGTTGTTGTTACTATCCCTGTGCCCATCTTCGGACAGTGCCCATCTTCGGACAGTCACGCTCTGTCACCCCAAAAGTTTCAAATCCTGCCAGGTTGCTCTCAGCTTTCACCGGCATGGGAGTTGAATACAACATTCTCACGTGCATACGTGCAAGCGCATTTGGACGCTGCACACTCAAGACTCACTCAATAAACCGATCTCACACATTCTAAGGATCTGATAGTAATTAGATCACCAATGTATATACATAGGAATAAGTGATCAAATACAGTCAGAAATCGTTCTAGAAGGAATATAACCGAGATTGAAAGTTCTGATCTTCAGTGCTGGGATAAGGTATGGGATGGTACAGAGGTAAGGGTGCATTATCTGTGGGATATTGTTGTTGGGTATGAGAGGAGGACGGGGTGCGATATGAACTGGAAGATGCAAGCGTGTTCAGAAGATGTGCAGAGGGATGGAGATTCTGATCTGGAAATGATGATAAGATCTCGTTGCCATCTACTCTTGATTGCTCCTCAGGGTGCATTACTTCATTGTCCTTCTGAGAGCGAGTCGATTTGTTAAATAGTCCAGAATACCTTGAGTTGATCTGAAGATCGGGGGAAATATTAAAGTGATCCGTGATCCGAGATAACAGTTCCGAGTTGGTGCCCTTATCGGATATGTTGAGGGCTTTTGCGAGCGCACGGAGGTCATCCTTCTTGTAGGATGACAGCCGGCCAATGAACACTCTATTATGGGCTTGATATTCCAGATGACGCTCATGTTCTGCATTTTGGGCTTGTTTCTCTTTGGCGGCCTTTTCCTTTTGTAGCTGCTCCTCATCCTCTTGATCAAATTTAGATCGGAGGTCCCTAGATGTGACAAAGCATGCTTTGATCTTCTTAGATCCACGCTCTTTTGATTTCCGACTATTTTCAAGTTGTTCCTTGACCATATCAAGCTCTTTGTGAATTGAGGTGCAATGGGCATTGGCTGAGAGAATTTCACTAAGGGCCTGACCCAGAGCTTCCTGAGTGGCAAGGAGCTGCTGCCGGACAGAGCGCAGCTCTGATAAGCGTTCATCTGGGGAGAGCGCAAGATCCTCTTCAAGCGAGATGATCTGTGGATGTCTTGATGCGATAAGATTGTGATGTGCCGTTGGAGCGTGTCCTGTTGACTGCTTTGGATTCCAAATCTGCCAGGGCACACATAAATCCTGACAATGGCTTGGCTGCAACATCAGTTTGATTGGATTCCAGATGCGCTTGATCTGCATTGGGATCAGGATCAGAACCCAGATCAAGACTGGGATCAGGGCTGGAAGATCTGGAACTGGCATCAGATTGTGATGGGACCCAGTCATCGTCGGACAGATCAATGGGATCTGATGATGGGACATATGTTGAAAATGAATCAGGGAGATGTGTGATCATTGATGAGGCTTGGCTTGGTGCAAAATCCTCAGGACCAAAGACAGAACAGTTGACTGGATAGAGACCAGCCTTCTTGAAGGCGCTCTTGATTAACCTTTCAGTGAATACCTCCCATGTAGCATGAATATACATCGGGATCACTGAATGGCGATCGATCTGGATGCCCTTGATCACGCTTGCACTGCAGATCTCCTGCCATTTACAATCAACTGAGGCGAAGATAAGGACATCAAGGGGCTGAGTCCTATGTGTTGTCTTTGATGGAAAGCACAGTGTGTGGATCTCGATGTCTTGATCATCGAGAAACTTGTAGATTATGTGCTTAGCATCTATGTGTTCATGTGTGCTATGTCCATCCACAGCAAGGACGATCGGCTTTGTGCAATCCACGACATGTGCTGCTGCAAAGGGGATAAAGACCTCCTGGAGCCACTGTTGATAGTTCTCTGCATTGGTCCATCCAGCATCTGAGAAATAGAGGCTTGAGTAGTTATCTAATCAGCAATCACAAGAGGCAGATCCAATGTGGAGTGCGCACCTTCCCCACTCCTCATCGCTTAGATTGCGCAGATCCGGGGTAGAGCCTGATTGAAGACAGAATGATGGCGGAACAACTGCCCCAGCAGCTGAGACACATTCTAGGATAGTTACCAGCTCAAGATTATCACTCTTCATGATGAGTTTGGTGCGCTGCAATCTCGGAAAGCAGTACTTCCTTCCAGTACTCTTCCGACCCCCACCCATCTGGATACCCTTCTCATCCATGTTCCAGATGTGTTCGGGAGGAATCCCATCAAACTCTGCATGGAGGTTATCTAGCTGATCAAAGTAATGATTTATGACCACAGGATTGAAGTGCTTTGCGCGTTTGGGGTCAAGCTTTGAGGGCTTTGCCAGAGATAGATCTGGATGTCTTGCCAAGAACTTCCTGAGCCATGTTTTCCTAACTGTCTTGCCAGAGATGACAGTTGTGTGCATCTGAATGTCTGCTTTGGATAATGGAATCCCCATTGAACCACGCTGAGCTGCCCATTGTGCAAGCACTTTCTCCTGATCTGGAGCAAGCTTTTGTCTTTTGGCAGCACTAACACTCAGGGTTTGATGGCAACCTTTGGCCCGATCTGTAAGCGTTGACAATGCGATCTACAGCACTTGTTTGATGAGGCAGAATGGGTAGATCTTAGATTCACTCACTCCCGATGCTCTGGTGGCCGATCGGAATGAAACATATCTACCAGCACTGAGATCGTCTATAATCTCTTGGATTTGGCCCTCATGCCTTGTTTTATTGTCTTGTTGGTATGCAGACCTCTTTCTCTGAGCAGGCATATGGTAATAAACAAAATGACATGATGCGATGCGACGTGATACACTAAATTCTGTGTGCACTAGGCCTCCAGAGTGCTAGAGCCATCGTGCGTGATAAGATTAACTGCTAATTACCCTTTTTGGCCTAATTGACCATTGAGTGGCGTGCGACTCATGACCAACTAAGAGCTCCGACTCAGACTAAGAGCTCCAACAAGGCATCAGCCGGCAAGCGTGACAAACAGCCATTTTTAGATTTTGAAACACAACATGATTTTCATCAAAAAAATTTATTGTGTATGTAGATAAAAGGTACTATATACAGTATGCAAAGTATTGTAGTGGTTGAGTAAGAGCTACATGAGAAATTGATGGTGTCCGAACATGGGCGCTGTCCGAACATGGGCGCAGGGATAGTATATGAGCCGACAAGGGCAGACTTACAGCGAGAGTCGTGAGCAGTTGAAGGGCGAGAGCGAGGAGCGCGACGTTGAATGGGCGCATCATTCAATTGGGTCGTGGACGGATGCAGTGCCAGTGATGATGAGGTGTCTTCAAGGCAGGAGGCCGGAACTTTAAAGAGGGTTCGGATGGCAGCCGCTCAGCGTGGTTTCAGGAAGGGAGACTCACCAACCAGTGCCGGACGAGAGAGTTCGAAGATGAGCAGGAGCTGTGGATCCGCCTGGGACGTAAGTTTCACCTTAAGTAAAGAGATAATAAACGGGCTCAAGGCGATCATGCGGCGACTAGATCATATCATATAAATTTCACCTGTTCTCACACCCGCGCTTCACTCCGACGGATAAAGTGAGAGCTGACAGCCAGTGTTTGGGGCAGTGCTCACTCGCAGCCGATCACTATCGAGGCAGAGCAGAAGGATATGCTCTGCTGAGACCAATCGAGACCGATTCACATCAGCAACACCCTAAATGTCCAAAATTTGTTGTAAATTCAATAGGTCAGATGTAAGACTAATCTATGTATATACTGTAGTGATGCTGCAATGATCTAAAGTACACCAATGTCCGCTAATACATCTCAGCCATTCTACGATCACCCTTTGATGGCCGCAACTCTTGCCTCGGCCTTGGCTTTCCGGTCCTGTGCGTCTTGCGTTTCCTTGACCCACCGCTCAACGTCATCCACAGCCTGGAACGGCCTGCTCTTATAACACATCAGGTATCCCTGCAGGCTGGCCATCGAGAGCTCGCGTTCCGGTATCCGCGCGCAGAATTGTTCCGCGAGCCGAGCGATCCTCTTCTTCGACAACTTGGGCGCGCGCGCCGAATGTGCAATGCCGCTGTATTTCGGTGGCTCGTCGGGTCCAACGGCCTTCGGTACCAATGGCGTGGAGTCAGAGTCCTCCTTTGTCGGCGTGGCATATCCAGAATCACTCGATGCTTCGTCCTCATCGTCCTCGTCCTTGACCACTTCCGCCGTGGCGTTCTCGGGAGCATCAGGGACGTAAAAGCGCTCGTACAGTTCCCTTGCCTGATACCGGCTGGCAAGACGGAACTCGACGTGAAGATCCATGCGGCCTGGACGGGTGAGCGCGGGGTCCAGACTGTGGTATCGATTGGTGGTTGCAAAGAGTAGACGGCCTTCCTGCGCCGATATGCCATCGAGGGCGTTGAGAAGTCCAGAGAGCGTGATCCGAGAAGCTGGAGATTCTCCTGGACCTTGACCACGGCCTTGTCCTTGACGGTCATTCGAGCGATCCTCTGGGTCATCTCTACCTTGTCGGGACGGATTACGGTTGCGGGGGTTCTCGAGCTCAGTGCCCGCTGTGTCCCGAGTAAGTCCATGCGTGAAAGCAGCGTCAATGTCTTCCATGATCGCAATGCATTGCTCAGGAAGTGACGAAATCAACGAGTTCAGGGTACTGTCGTCAAGTCCGTTTTTGGAGAGAGAGATGATGTATATGTCAAGTCCAAGCTCCCCGGCAAGACTATGGATGATAGACGTCTTCCCAGAGCCTGGAGCCCCGTACAGGAGGTAACCGCGGCGAAAAGGAATCCCTGAGAAATTCATTAGATGCCTGAGCATTGACCTCGAAAGTAGCATAAGAGACGTACCCCGGTCAGCGTACCACTGTTTACTCTTCAAGAAGTCACGGGCATCTTCAAGAACGAGCTCCTTCACCCCTTCATCCAGAACGATCGAGTTTAAGGGACGTTTGGGGCGTGAAGCCACGTGCTTCCAATCATCGGTGAACCTGATGAGGACGGTCAAAATGTGGTTTTTGCGAGAGGATACCGGGCTGACCCTTCACTGGCGAAGATATCGATCTTGTCGCTTCTTGCAGACATCCATTTTTGCCTCGCCTCCATGATCAAGGAGTCTAGGACCGAACGGTCGCGAGTAAAGATTCTGTGACAAAAGGCTTCAGAAGGTTATAGAGCTGCAATAAAACCGAAAAGCGCTGACGTGATCTCCAGAGTTGACTTGTCTGTCCACCAACGACTTTCTTCCTTGGACCGGGTGATGGTCATGTATCTTCCTTTATACCACATCTTATAGCTGGAAGAGTAAGACGGTAGGTATCGGACAGGTCTTGTTCGCCGTCGCATTTCTTCATCCACATCACTGTCACACTCCAGAGATTCATCCTCAAGGCAAAAACTGCTGGTGCTGACTGTAAAGTCACGAAACTGGCGGAACTGAGGAAGAGATGAGAGCCAGAACATCATCCATTCTGATCCTCGGGTCAATTTTGGGAAAGGCGGTTGGCAAAGAGGTACTCACGGAACGAAAAATCCTCGCTGTCGAAGGTCGCTGTTACGAAGAGCCGGTCGATGAAGCCGTGGTAAGAAGCCGCGTACAGACGCCGAAGGGTGTCCAGTGCACCACCGAGGACAATGAGCTTGAGGTAGTCGCGGAGAGCAGAGAAAGAATATATGAACGTGATCAATGAAGAAAAGCTACTCGGCATCTCGAAGGGCGTGGTGGACACCGTCGCGTTGTGAGTCACATTCGTTGTCGCAGTCTCGACGCTGTCGTTCAACAGCGCAATGAAAGGCTGAATGGCGGAAGTCAACTGAAAAAGTACCATGACGAAACGACCAAGTGTTCTGGATAAGCTGGACCAAAACGACTATCCGCTGACGCCGTTTATATACTGCGACAACTCGATGGGCGTCCTATACTGTTTGATATTAAGGAACATATCGAATCCTGACTCGACTCATAGCAAATGGAAGAACCACTAATGACGGTGACTCGAAATCTCCACCACCAGTCATGTGTGGGAAAGCCAAGCAGGAACTGGAATACGGAAAACAAAGTGAGCGAGGAAGACGGGTGTCATGAACCGAGTATCGGAAGATGAAAGGCATTCACAGCCTCCCGGGACGGTTTTTTTGAGTTTGAGTGATTGGATCGATGCTGTGTGTGTGTTGGGCCAGGACAGGACAGCCCGTCAACACTTGACTTGACTCGACTTGAATTGCCCGCCCGGCCACAGCCCCGAGTCCTCTGACCTCGTTAATCAACCTCTTTGTTTCACTGGGGCTGTGTGTAATTTATTTCGAGGGGTAATTCGGTCGAGATGCCTCTCTCGTCGTTGGAACTTACACACGTTCTATGTGAGTATCCAACCCAATCATCATGTTTTCGAGACGTTATCCAACCCCCGCGTGTAGACGATGATTCCTCGCATCTTTCCCTTGCGATGGCCCTCATCACCCTTTCTCCGATTCTCTTAATGGCAGGTGGCACGATCAAGGCGACGGTGAACATCGGTCTGACCGCGATTAGGCTTCATACGCTGCCCTTGCCATCTTCTGGCGAGAGATAACCGTCATCAACATGTGGGCCGGACAATTCTGCTGTGAGGCGTTGAACCTGGTGATCAAACGCCTGTTGAAGCAGGGGCGTCCTCCAGGTGCGTAGGGACATCGAGAATCTGCCAAGCGAAAGTAGAGCTGATGCACACACTCTCCTCAGGTAGTGTGGGCAACGGTTACGGCTTTCCCTCTTCTCATAGCCAGTATATGGGGTACTTTGCAACCTTCTTGATTCTCCATTTTCACTTTAGACATAAAATCTCAACGAACGGCTATTGGATGACAGACAAGACATTGCGAACGTCGGTATACAGCATTATCGTCACATGGGCTGTTACTGTCGCCTACTCGAGGTACGAGATACATTCCGGGGGAAATTGCTCTATCTCTGACTTTCTCGGAGGTATTACCTATCATATCATTCGATCTCGCAGATACTTTGGGGAGTTTGCATTGGCATCAGCTTCGGCGGAAGCTTTTACGTCGTTGCGGAACTACTTCCGACTAGGAGACCAAACTCACTTTTAGGGAGAGCACGGACGTTGCTTTTGAGGAATCCCGTGTTCATGTGGTTGCGAATACGGGACGGTTGGGCAGTGTGGCCGGATGGCGGCTTGGAAGAAGAATGGCAGAGGTGGGACCGGGAGTGGAGAGGTCGGACAAAGGCAAGGCTGCACTTAAATTAGCCTCGCTTTCTCGATAGTCGGTGCCATTCCCAACCAACCATGCTTTTCGTCATGGTGAGGGTTCTCAACGTTTGAGCCCACAAGCCCGGGTTAAGGTTCATGAAGGAAGATCCCACAACTTACAGTGGATGTCCACGGCGACCCTGATGCGCCGTCTTTTGGCAAGGACAAGGTTTCCGGGGCATGTGCTATTCAGGTCGATGTCTATTTTTGTCTCCGACCCTGGCTCATCCCGTATACCCGTCTTCACGACAATCAAGGATTACAGGTCATGGAGGGATCAAGCTTTCGAGAGCAGAAAATCTGTTGGGTTCGTTCCAACCATGGGAGCTCTACACGACGGCCACCTATCGCTCGGTGTGTGAAATCGTGACGGGCAGACAGTCGCAGCGATTAATCCTTCTCTCAGTGAAACGCTCACTTGTGGAGAATGAGCTGACCGTCGTATCCATCTTCGTTAACCCTGCGCAGTTTGCGCCTCACGAAGACCTCGCAACATACCCGCGTACTCTTCCGCATGACCTCGCCTTGCTCTCTGCACTAGAGCACCAGCCAACGCCAAGCGCCGCCCGCGGTGGTGCAACCCGCACGCCGTCTGCCGTATTCCTGCCCTCGGTGAAGGACATGTATCCCTCCGGGATCAACCAGGACGTCTCGCAACAAAAGGGCACATTTGTGGAGGTCAAAGGTTACGGGGAGCAGATGGAAGGGCGCAGCCGACCGACCTTCTTCAGAGGGGTGGCCACCGTCGTCACGAAACTGTTTAATATTGTCCAAGTGAGTCGTGAGCTCCTACTTTCCGTTGCGGGTCGAGCGTTCACTCAATCGTCGTCATCGCCACCATCCGACCTCAGCCAACGAATGCGTACTTTGGCCAGAAGGACATCCAGCAAGCGCTCCTCCTGCGTCGCCTCGTCGGTGATCTGCACCTCCCCCATCCGACGCCCAGTCGATTGCACATCGTCCCAACCGCTCGCGACGCTGCCGACGGCCTTGCGCTCTCGTCGCGTAATGCATATCTCACCCCCTCTGAGCGGCAATTCGCACCCGCACTCTATGCGTCTCTACAAGGCGCGGCACGGGCGTGGGCCGCTGGCGCGAACAAACGAGAAACTGTGGAGTGGGCGCTTAAACAACTGGAGGTCGCCAAGGATGATGGAGAAAAACATGGCGTCGAGGTCAGGGTAGATTACGTCGAGATGAACGACCCGGATACCCTTGGGGTCCTCGCGGATGAGCAGGTACAGCTATCTGATAGCACACCGGTGACACCGGTCGTCCTCAGTGGGGCGGTGTGGTTCGGACGGACGCGGCTGATCGACAATGTGATATTAGGCGACCAGACCGGAATCGTTGCAAATTGATGTGAGTTTTTTTTTCCCGCATTGATTGTGCATGCCTGGGAACAATGTTTGTGCCCGAGCGGAACAATGCTAGCGTTACTGCTGGATTGGTGACATCTTGAATCCTGCCTGCGAGGTCCCCACCTGGCGTTCCCACACTGAGAGCCTAATAACTATGATTAGGCTCGACTACGCTATTTCCCAACACCGGCATCAAATCGTCTCCCGAACCCAGACTTGACTTAGGTGATCTTCTTGGATACATCTCGTTCAATGTTCTGTCACCAGCACCCAGGATACGTGGCAGGAGATGGCCGACTGGGGTACTAAGCTAGGAGAGCCAGCTCGTGGTGGAAACTTTCGTACCGGTACGGGCGCAATTGACTTGTCAAGTCTGGCATGGGAATACCAGAGTGGTCCTAGAATCAATCGTGCAACGAAACTTCAAATTCGCACAGATGCGAAACGTACGGGTTAAGCGAGAAATTGGTAGGAGCTGGGGAGAACTTTGGCACTTAGCGGGGCATGTGCTCCGCTAAGCGCTAACCACTGGCTTTTCGTTTTCGGAGTCCTAGCGGCTGGACGGCGGGAAAACTGCTTACACTCTCCTCTGCACCTGTCCTTCTTAGGGAGCCTTTGGCCGTCTTCAAATTTCGCTATCAGTTACTACGACTCAACTGACGAGCTGTCCTGGATTTTCTTTTAAACTCCATGGCATCCTCACTCGGCATTACTCGTCCCCACATCCGTCCTGGTCCTTTGCTTTGCTTGCCTCCATCATGGCTTTCATGAGCTCTGAGTCGCCCGGTACCTACGGTTGGAGGTTTCCCAGCCTCCCGAGGGAGAACATATCTGCCAGTGGTCACCCACCCTTTGACATCGCTATCCACCTGGCTTCAGATTCCGGATTTAGTCTTCCTCAAGGCCCACCCCCTTTAGATGCAGCTGGGGCTACCGCCCACCAGGAAACCCTGCATACACGTACAGGTCTCGTTCCAGTGCAGAGGCGAGTTTCTTTGTCAGCTGCGGCCCACGTCTCGTCTAACACGACTATTCAGGTCTATCCTGCTGGCCTTCATCTATTGACACCACTCGACTCAATTCGCATCCAGGACATCAATGGGGAAGCTAGGACACTACGCCTCGAAGACCAGAACTATCATCAGGGCCCAACTGTCCTCTATGATTCGGACGTGATATCCCAGATAGGCTTCCCTTCGTCCACGCAGGTATGAAGACGCTTCCAATCTTTTGATTACCTCCCATGGGTCATCCTTATCCTCATAGATGCCGCCGGATTCAACCCTCCAGCCTCTCCCGGTCGTTCCACTTGATCGATTTCGCAATGTATACCAACTTCTGCGATTATCTCATCCGTCGCCAGGAAGGGGCACCGATAGACATTCCTTCGGAGAAGGGATATCGATATCCACAGTCTGACACGACAACCACTGGCACCTTCTCTTCACATACTCTGGGGCCTCTCGGATTCCTGCTACTGTTCAATATGAAGAACGTGGCTAAACCCAGAAACTCCTGACACGAGGAAAAGGAATCACTGCAGCATCTTCGCATTCATCCCGACGACCAGCTGGCAGTTCTGGAACTCGCAGTGGCCGGTACTTGTGTAATGTTTGCGGTAGGGACTGTGCTCAGCCGCAAGGCGTTACCCGACATCAACGAGAAACACACGAAACCAGCCTGTGCAAGTATTGCGGTTGTTTCAAATGGGGTCGCCGCTACTGCTTAAGGAAGCACATTAAGGAGCAGCATCACGACGTCGACCTTGACGCGGCTCTAGACGATGTTACGAGGACCCGTCGCACGGCCACGTTTATCTCGCCGCAGCCACCACCAAATTTGCTTCACACTCCTGAAAACGACCGTATCCACCGATGACACCCCGTCGGCAGTGACGGTTGCGAATCACGATCCGCAGCCACAGTCCGAACTCCATTAAACGCAAGCATGATGTAAGGTGAATTGAAGGCCAGGATTGGCTCGGATTGGGATATCAGAGTGCGTACCCACGCGTCATAGCAAGGCGAAGTCGAACACTCGATACGTGACCCCTGCTTTCCTCCCACCTTCATCGTCACCTCCCGCGTGGTCCTGTCGACAGTAAGCACATTCCACCTCGCCCGACATATCCGACGCACCACAAAAGCGGCCGAAGGGCACCGCCCCCCGTTCCCTCCGATTCGACTCGATCTCCTTCTTGTAGTTTGTTGTTTCTTTCTCCTTCAGTTGGACTGGGCGCACGACCCTTTTTTCGACAGCGCGCTCACTCCCTTTGCGTTTCAGGTACTTTCTTCCACTCGTTCACCTCACTGCTTTATTGTCCGATTTGTGAAAAAAATACAGAACACCTCTTTGTATATAGACTCATCCTCATCTTCGAAGATCACTGAGTAATAGAGCCTCTTCCTTCGCTGTCGTCTTACCCTTCCTCTCTCTCTACTCTCTTCTTGGTCTACCCTTTCCCATCGGCCAACGCCCTCATCAATACACGCAACGCAGCCATCGACAGTCATCAGGAAAAACCTGATGTGCAAATATCTCTCTGTAATAATGTGAACTTAGCAGCGTAATTATCATTGACTTATGTTAACCTCTCGCTAGCATGTGAGGTTTTTCCTGATGCCACCGTACCGTCCACGATAACAGAGCGTTTCACGTGCACTGATGTCTACGAGAGCGCGGACTCTGCATCGGACTTAGAGTATTGGAGTCCAACATCTTACATAACCTACAGTACTCACTATGTATTCCAAGTAATTGTATATGGGGGGATGGTACTATACGTCTACTCCTTAATCCAAACTATATCATTGTCTTCATCACTCTATTGTTCACTATCACAACCACCTAAGTTCCAATATATATCATGGGGAAATAATATACGGATCAAGGCTCAATGTATGGCGCCCTCTCGGGGATCGGGGATCGCGAAGGTCATGGGCGCAATAAAGGGTACAGCACGACGAGGGTCCACCGCCTCTAGAAGACGGTGGATATTAGATACACGGGTGACCACCCTCATTGTTCGTGTTCGAGGATTGGAGGCAAAACGTGAAGCTATATCTTGTGACCATCGTGGTCGTGCGAAGCTGTCGCGTAGCCGGCCTGACACGCTGGGGAGCGCGTGAAGGGGGGATCGGAATGCGCGGTTGACGTCGCGTCAATCTGCTACGGCGCGTGTCCCGCGATCCCGGCCCGTGCGAGATCAGTTCACGGCGGCTCACTAAACTAATTGTTTAAATTTGAATTTGAATTTGTCAGAGTCCTTATATAAAGCAGCTTTGTGAGGCGTATCGGCGTTTGTCCTCTCCTTCATCCCGTCATCTTCCATCCGGTTCAAAATGCTTCCGTTCAATTGACCATTCTCTAAGGACATGTACTACCATCTTGGTAGATCAGCATGGCAAGGTTCCGTCTTTTCCCCTTTTGGAGAGGAAGCATTAGCCACCTCCATAAGCATGAGGGAAATCCATCTCAAAAATGTGAAAACTGGATTACTCCGATTTTCGCAATTTTGGAATGTATTTCCTTAGCGTTTCTTGCTATTACGCGTGTTAAGATACGGGGCTATTTTGTCCTCATTGACGTCGTAAGCCATGAGTGCATGAGTATTGTACACAGTTGCGACGATGTTTCTCGCTGTAAAGCTGCTCGAGTTGAATCCATTTCAAAAATGTGAAAATTGCACAAATTGCGAGTTTCACATCTTTGAGGTGCGTTCCTAGACTCGAGGCTTGTATCCGTTCGCGAGCGTGAGTTGGAAAACGGGTCTCATACGAAATTCGATGTGAGCTCCGACCCCTCATTGTAACGCTGTAAGGCGATGCCCCCATCACTACTGGAGAAACGCACCAGTAGAATTTCAACTGGTCGCTTACCTTCCAGCAGGCTCCTCGAACTGAGCTCTAGACCTTTCGTTCACCAGGCATGTTGCGTTACGCTGTTTACTATGGTCGCCATTCACGTCGGAGCGTGCTGAAAGTTAGGTCGACGTTGTATTTCCGTCTGACCATGAACTCCGAGAGGCGTTCAGCAAACTCGAGACAGAGTACTATACCTCGCGTGGCCCCCTCGCAGAAATATACGAGTCCCTTCGCGCGTACGGACAAGGGGCTGGTCTTGCCAGGTGTGTTTTTTGCCCGTAGTTAGGTTCGCAGAAGCGAATAAAGGTCGTGAAAGCGACGCCCAAGTCGCGAGTTCAAGCAAATTTCTCCCTGATGCGTGGTCGTGCAAGGAGGGAAGCTTCGCCCTCAGTAGCAGGAAGGAAACCTATGAGGCTCTAGGTCTTCCCGGGACTAAACTGTCGACGCTCATGCCCGGGGCGCCAGACCAGCACCGTATGCCCAACGTTCTACGATCCACGTCTCCCTACCCATGTTCCAACCTCTGCCAGTGATCAAAGTCTTTCTGAATACACCGAGTATGAACGTCCGAAACCACGACTTCATCCTCCAATCGTTCACACAGTGGGATCGGTCACGCGAAGAATCCGGTGAAGGACAGTGGGATTTCGCGTTTCACGTCTCCCATCCCGGTGCGTATGACGTACAACTGCGTGCCCTCGAAAACTTACTCGTTCGCAGACAAAGGGACGGGACCGCTTTCACCTTCCCGCGCTCAGTATTTTAAAGTGGAGCCGGTCATACATATCCTCCAAAACGTGCACGTCCCAACCTCCGCTCTAACCCCACGTCCGCATCTACGCTCAACCTCCGCGAGACGAAGAGAACACCGCGATTTGTCCCCTGGGGAGAGAGCCACGAATGCCGACGATAACGATGCGTTACAAGACTGGAACGAGAGGGCGAGCTCGTTGTTCGAATGGATCGGGATGGTCAACGTTGGCGCGCAGAGGTATGTTCCTCATGCCCGTTGTGCCTCGGAGGGACGGTTGCCAGAAAGAGCCATGTGGCCTTAGATTGCAAGCCAACGATCGCGTGGACCCATACGTCGCCGTTTACTCTGCGCCGGCTCCATCCGCCGTCGGCGACGTGGTGCACGTCCAGTGGCGGGGCTTCCTGACCCCCCGATTCGTACAGAGGGTGCTCGATACGGCCATGTGCGTCCGCCTTTGCCCTGTTGTGATCGAAGGAGCACTTACCCGTGTCGAACACTTCTGGCCAGGCTCATGGCGGCTTCCTCGAGCATCGCCTTGATCGGTCTAACCATCCACGGATCCACGGCGGTACCGATTCTCACACCACATCGAATGCCAAGGTTGGAAGGGGAAGACACTGCCTCGATCATCCTTGCCCCCGATGGCGATGCAATGACCAGAACGTCTGCCAGTGCTGGGGACGAGGATAGCCTCACCGGTGGCCAAACGTTGACTGGTACACAATTAGTTCGCTGGGCGGTGGTTGAGACAATAGGGAGGTGGGATTCGAGATTTGGGTGATCAGTCGGCGGGGGCTGTGCGGCATGGGTGGGCGTGAGAAATTGTCTTTGTCGGTATTTTTTTTTTGCGTCGGATTAGGAATCGCTTGGTGCTGCCGTTTTAGAGCTTCGCATCATCTTGACCTCGTACCAGCCAGCTCACTTTCCTTTCTCTTCAAATCCTTCCTCTCTTTCTCCATCTCTTCTTATTTTCCTCACATAAAAATGGGTCGGACCTTTACCCCTGCCGTCGCCCCCACTCCTATCATCGTTGATCCTGAGGAATCCCGCGACGAATATCCTCATTATCATCTCTGGTCCTATGAGAACGCATGGGATCCCGATTCCGACGCTTTTTTTCAAGGATGCGGTGTACGAGGCTCCCGTCCCTGCTCTTCCCTTGGAACCCGTGACTCCAGTCGAGAGCACCGATGGCTCTTCCCTCGACTCCAGCGGGCGCGACACCCCAGCAGATTTGCCCCCTGTTCCCGGGCAGTTCTCTACCCCCTCAAATCAGAGCATGGAGTTCTGGCTCGAGGGCGCGGCACACGGCGGTAACGCGGCCGTTATCGACGGCCTTCCTCCACTCCCTCCCCCGCGCCGTCACTCGTCCTCCGAACTACGACGTGGCGCATCGCAGCCCCCACTTCCTCTCCTCTGCAGCGTTCGAGCGTTTCTACGCCCGCCAACTCAATCGCGCGCGAGGCTCGCAGCATCCCCCTGCGTTGACGACCGACGGCGATTCCGACACGGACGCCCCCATGTCCCTACGCCCAGGCGTCAGCGTGCGCACGTCGGAGATCACGCCGATCCTGCTGCCCTCGTCGCACCCGCGAGCGGCCCTGTCCGTTGCGTTGCAGCATCCACGCCTTGTGCGGCCCCTTACGCCACCCCCCTCAACTATGCCGCCTGTCCCGGCCCTGTCCATGACGCCGAGTGGAGAAGAGGTGCAGCCTTCGCCCCCTCCCAGCGTATCACCAATCTACAATTGGACAACGGCCGCTCGTCCCGCACCGGAGTCGCCGACCATGCCAACTCGCATTCGCGTGACGCCGGCGCGTTGGCCAGTGTATTGATCCAGACGTGGCATGCCCTCGGATTTCGAGGTGTGCCGATTGCGGATTAAATCCGGCACAACTCAACTTGTGTTTCATAAAATTACGTCCTTTGGATGGGATTCCTTAACTCTTCAAAACCCCATCTGCAAACCTGCTTGATCTTGTGCGCTGTTCGATACCAAAAAATGGCACATTTGTGCTCGCGTTCCCGTCGTTCGCTCTTCCTGACCTATGTCCTACTGATCATTGCCATCCTTTGTGTAGACTGCTTGGATTATAATTACGTCGCCTTCTCCTATGCGCTATGGGCTTTACACGACAGTATCTATATGTTCAACGTTTCATAGAACGTACTCTACCTGTTGTGGGCCGTCAGTCTCGGCCTCTGCGTTGTCTGCCATAATCAGGGTCTCAGTCAACTCGTGGGGCTAATGTTTCGCCTGAATCTCGTAAAATATATGGTTGTAGTTTTTGATTGTCATGTTCTTATTCCACGGAATGTAGCTGTATCCCATTCTCTTATGGAGTATCATTTGTTTTCATAAAGACTTTGTGTTTGTTCTTCCTCTCGTCTCGTGGTTACACAGGGCAATAGTCGGAAAGACGAGACTCGAGGCGCGAGCCCCTTGGGGGACGACACGGGAAGAAGCACAGTCAACGAAAAATCAATAATCTCAGCTCGAACTGCGACACTTTGGTTATCTTACGGACGTATCAGTTCACGAGGATAGAGACCGTCGAACATTCTCCACGTCCGAGATGTCGATGACGTCCTTCGAGGGCACCGTGCGGACGTACGCCCTGGGCGCCGTCGGGCTAGTCGGTCTCGCCGAATCCCAGCATGTCTGTCGGGACGAGGTCGTGGCCCCTTCGCCTTCGAAGAACGCGACCGTTTTTTGGGTGCCAGGCCGAGGCCGTGTTCAGGAAGCCGTGCGGGAGGGACACGAGAGTGGGCTTGTCGGCTTGGGCCCGGCGGAGCGGTCGTAGCGGTCGTGGGTCATGCCACGCCGCGGCAGGTCGTGCGTGAGGCTTTCTCGCACGCTGCGGGACACCCCACCATGGTGAGATCGATTTTTTTTTCGTCACACACACATCGTCGCCCGGTCTTGGAGGGCGGCCATCGTGGGTGAAGTCCACGTTCGCGTCTCCTCCGGGTGCGGCTTTGAAAACGAACCGTGACTGAGTGGAGAAACCGTGCTCGCCGCGCGCCGTAGATGCCAAACGGCGGCACCGACCGTTTCGTTTTGCGATCTTCTGATACGCGCCAAAGTTGCGTGGGAAAGAAGATCGCGAGGCGCGGCATGGACAAATGGTTGCTCCCCGAGCGCCGAGGTTGGCTATCGGGCATCCACAAGGCCAGGCCAGGACGTTGGCCGATTCGTCATCCCATCCATTGGTGGTGGGATATGCGTGACGTTCGGAGCATCAGATTCGGACAAGTCGTTGATGCTACAGCCGGAATGCCGCATTGGATGAGCTTGCACATAGTCTTTGTTGTGATCGAAGCGTGTTGACAAAAAATGTCGAGTCGGTTGGTCGACGATGGTAACTATGGCTGTGCGTAACTGGTCACGTGATCAAGGGATGTGACGGGCCTTTTGCTTGTAGATTGGATGGTGTCGCAATGTCAGTATCATTATCTCTGGATGAAGAAGCCCGCCTTTACACAACCAATGCCGAACGGGAGAAATACGAATCGCTTGCAACCCTTTATGGCATTGTCGTCGCCTTGGACTATCTGGAACGCGCGTACGTTCGCGACTCGGTGACGGCGGCTGAGTGAGTCGTTGGTCTCATTCTATT
The DNA here is from genome assembly GCA_025769875.1 of Russula earlei. Classification (NCBI taxonomy): domain Eukaryota; kingdom Fungi; phylum Basidiomycota; class Agaricomycetes; order Russulales; family Russulaceae; genus Russula; species Russula earlei. The sequence goes on from JAGFNK010000356.1 coordinate 47,776, forward strand.
ACGGGCAACGCGCTGAGAACGGGACGCAAAGAGGTACTCTCCCGCTTGTACCCGCTTGCTATCGCAGTATAAGACGATGCTAAAGCTGGTCGGTGATGATGTGCCGAGTATTGAGCTGTCATGGGTCGATACCGGGTGAGCAGTATCACTCTCACGGGTCTGTGAGCCTTCCCTCTTGCGTCTCATATCACCGCACCTCCAAAGATGGACCATCCCGCGGCGCTTCACCGCCTCAAGGTTGGCGTTCCGGCGACTGTCGAACACTCGAGCGAGGCGGGTCCGGAGACTGGAAAGTGGGTCGCTGAGACGACACAGGTCGTGCCACCCCTTTTCTCTGCGATGACCCCAGGCTGAGCTTTTCCCCAGAGCTTTATAACCTTCATGGACGCACTAAGGCTGCGCCTGCGTGCCAAAGATCAGCTCCATCCGATGCTCCAAGAACTTGTCACTGGTTATGCACGATTCAAAGGGAGTAAGGATTGGGAGGGGCGAAGCAAGATGGTCGGATGGTACGTCGTGCCATGCATACTTGATATCGCACACCCATCACCCTTCAGGTTGATCACACTGAACGGGATGAAAGCCTCAGAAGAGATCACCGAGGAGCAATCGAGACAGGTAGTTACGGCTGCGCCAGTCCAAAGCACTCCTCTAATCGATTTCCTCCTAGCTGATGTTTGATGTTGATCACGCTTACGCAGAGTTTTTTCAGGAGCCTCAGCAGCAAGGAGAACACCGAGTAGCGTTAGTCGTCCTACCTTTCTGGGAATGCTATCCTCTGTGGTAGTCTTGTATCACATCTATCACCAAAGAGTTGTTTCCATTCGCAAAGTATAAGTAGGTGTGGTAGAGACTAGCCGCATCTCGCACAAGTTGCCTGCATGTTCACGACAAACGTCTATTTTTTTTGCCGCCGTCATCGTGACAGAAAAAACGATGCACTCCCGAGGCTATCGTGGACATGCGCAGTGTGATGAATCAGATGAGTCAGACCCAAATTCAGGGCCTGCTTAAGATTAGTGGGAATCCTTTGTTTATCCACAGCGTATCTTTGCCCCAGTTTCCAACAAGTAATGTGAATCTTAAAGACATGGACAACACCTGAAGCAAGTCGTACCCTAAATGCCACCTATGATGTACGTGTACCCATCAATCTGAGTCACTTCTGGCCCAAACATTAGGGTGACCTCAACCCGCGGAATTTTCAGGGGTTCAGGGCCTGAGAGCGTGCCATGTGGCCGCTGCATGTTGCTAAAGTGGGACGATGAATAGAGCAGAGTGCAACGCCCCTCCCGCTTCTACATTTCCTCCACCATGGCTTCACTGTACGGGTTCGTACAGCGACTATATCTCGTGAGCCCATTTGTAAATTTGCATCGCACGTGCTAATACTGCCGCGTTGCAGGTGTTCAACCCTCCCGCTCCGAAGGCACCCTCGGAGTCTCCCTTGCGGTTCGGCATCCTCGGCGCAGCAAACATCGCACCAATAGCTCTCGTGCTGCCAGTAAAAAGCCATCCTGATGCAGTGGTGAAAGCCGTCGCTGCCCGGGACCAAAAGCGCGCGGACGCGTTCGCGAAGAAACATGAGATACCGAAGGCCTACGGCGGCCCTGGCGCGTATCAGAGTGCGTGCGCGATGTGTGCCTCCTATGCAGGCGTTCTAATTGCGAAATCAAGAACTCTTGGACGATCCCGAGATCGATGTGGTGTATAACCCCGTACGTTTTCCGCAAATTCAAAAATTTCGCGGCGAAGTGATCGGAACCCTCATCACAGCTGCCCAATGGCCTCCACTATGAGTGGACTATGAAGGCACTCGCGGCTGGGAAACATGTCCTCGTGGAAAAGCCAAGCGCGGACACTGCTGAAGAGACACGCAGGATGTTTGCGTTCGCTCAAGAGAAACGTCTAACGCTCATGGAAGCATTCCACTACCGGTAGGCCACAAACACGCCTTGTCGTCTCTGTGTTCCCATCCTTTGCCGGCCAGGTTTCATCCTGCAACAGGGCGCGTGAAAGAAATCGTCGATAGCGGTGAGCTCGGAACGCCAACAAAGATCGAGGTCACTCTTGGCATCCCTAGTGGTTTCATCAAGGACACTGACTGTCGTATGGAATACGGATTGGGTGGTGGTGCCATGATGGACTTGGGGTGTAAGTCCGATTGCACAATCTCCCACGAGTCTCACGGTACCATCCCTCGCAGGCTACGCTGTATCCATGTCGCGGTACCTAGCAGGTGCCGATCCCACGAAGGTCATCAGTGCCAAGGCAGATATCCATCCGAAGTACCCTCAGGTTGATATTGCAACGACAGCTACGCTTGCTTTTCAGGCTCGAGAGGCAGTACTGGGCCTGCTGAGGGGTTGACCGCGACGCTCAATGCACATTTCCGCCTCCCCGCACGGTGGGGCTTCCTTCCGCAGTTACCAAAGATGTTTGTGCGTGTAAGTGGGACGCGTGGAACCGTTGAGCTGTATAACTTTCCCGGGCCCTGGATTTATCATTACATCTCCGTCGAGAGTTCAGAGCAGGAGGGTGGGCCGCTGCGGAAGCGGACCGAAAAGAGGTATGGGAACCTAGGGTGGACTACGCAAGTATCTTCCTTCTTCACACTTCCCGCATTCTGACGGAGGCATTGTGTGCGCAGATATCGGTATCAGCTGGAGGCATTCATCGACAAACTGCGCGGCCGCAATCCTGAGCATTGGTATGACGGCCAAGACTCAATTGCCAACATGCAGTGGATAGATGCAATCTATACAGAGGTCTGTTATTTTATTCCCGTCGCTTTCCATTTGGTATTTGGACGCGTCCGGAACTCCCCTCGGCATGGATTTCTTACTGATGTCCGTCCTTTCTTGTCCGTAGACTGGGCTGGGTCCCCGCCCCGCATCGATGGCCGAAGTCCCACAACCGACTGCGACGTGAGTCTTGTCGACCACAGGATGGTTTCCAATAGAGTGTTGTCAGGACTTCCAGAACTAGCGAATACGTTACGTTGACTACTTGGTTACTCTGCTCATACGTTCTTCTCTACGTTGTCTCTCGCATCACCCCACGGGCTGCCGTATAGTGCGTGGCTGTAGTGTCGTTGATGCTCTCCGTGATGCACTTGTCAATTCCACACTTAACGTGCGTACTCCAAATGGCAGGAATGTCAGTGATGGCAAGGTGGACAACCGAACATCACGACGCGCCGGCAACTGGCAACCATGATTACGTCATCGTATGTGCTTCACGGCGTCCGAGTCGGGAGCCTCTGAAGATTACTACTCTGTACTAACACCATGGCCAGTGTGTCAAAGTCCTCGATCACTAAAGCGAGACGCCGCTTTCGACGCAACCGCTCTTTTACGTGGCCGCGAAGGGTTCTCTTGCTCCTTCTGGCTCTTATGTTCTTTATGCTCAGGAGATATGCTAGTCGTTCAAGTTCTCCAGATGCATTCACAGTGAAAAGCCATTTTCCTGGGTGGAAGTTCCATCCAACTTCACTCAACACCCAGGACCCGCCTCCTGAAAAACGGCAGGTTGCCCAAGACAACTTCGGTCCACTGTATATGCTCGAGCTGGGATCTGTGAAGACGGCTTCCAACTCTTCGATCACCGCTGCTCTTCCCATTACGGAGAAGAGCGCACGGACACTGGAGCTGACGATTGCTGACTTGCTCGAGTATCAATCGGTTATCAGAGAGGTCGTCATACTTTGTCCCGAGCTGTTGCTATCCACTGCGCGATCTTCCATTCACCACATCGTCGCGTCATATGGCCGACCGCTTTCCACGCTGTTGACTCTGCTGCCCTGCGCTCATGCGACTTGCTCCCCCGATGAGCTGATCGAAACTGCGTTCTACGCGTCCACTGACTGGACGTTGTTCCTGGATGATTCTGGCCTTCGACGAGTGCACAAAGCCGTCCGTCCGTTGCTTCTTAACCCTCCCGCAGTGACGTTCCCCCTCGGCCTGGACGGCTTTGCCCTTCCCAATTCTGAAGCCCGCAGGGGGGTATGCCTCACTCCGTTCGCTTCTCATCGTCCTGCAGGCTTCCTCGTCCCTCCATTCGTACTACCCAGCTGCACTTTTTCGGATGCCCACTCGTTTCCGGATCTTACTCCTGACTCATGGTCTGCCCTCGGGCGCTGGGTCTCCGAGAAACGGCCCGACACGATCGGTGGCGTCATCATCAGCCGGGACTCGGCCGCTGACGATTGTTTCAAATCTAATTATTCGGAAGCCCAGAACGCTAGCACTGGCGGCGCTTATCAACTCTCCCCATCGATGATTATCATTCACCGATATTTGGCGCAGAATTGTCATTCGCAAATGCTGGCGCTCAAAATGTTCAGGGTCGGTTTGGCATCTTCTTTTCCCACCCTCGATGATCTTGCTGCATTCTCCCAAGTCGCCTGCCGCCTGGTCATTGGCGGACATCGCCTAAATATTTTCCTTTACACAGAAACAGATCAGGACCAGTCCTTCATCTCCACAGATACGTGTACCCTACGTTACCTTTCGAGCTCCTCTGCAACCTCAGCTGTCCAACTAGTCTCTGCCTGGCTTTCCGATTTATCCGACCCGTTTTGATGTGCTTATCACCGTGGCAGCAGAAGACATATTCACAGTTTCTCTGCTCCTTGCTATAAAAGATTCGGCGCACGCCGCATGTACAGTGATCCGGCTCCCAGGTGAAGACCTTATCTACTCGGACTGGATGGGCACCTTATCGTTTCAAGAATGGAAAAGTACACTTTGTCTATCTCGATCATGAAGCTGCTCTGACTGTAGTAGGTTGGAATGTGCCTCGCATTGATATTAGTATCATCACGAACAATCGCCCCAACTCGTTATCCCGCTTGGCACGTTCCCTGGAAAACGCTCGCTATTTCGGCGACACTCTTGATCTCCGTTTAAACATGGAGGACTCCGCGGACCTCGCCACAAAGCAGCTGGTAGGTAGTCTCAAGTGGAGACATGGTGCCACATTCGTGCATCACAGGATTACACACGGAGGTTTGCTGACTGCCGTCGTGGAGTCTTGGTACCCACGTTCAAACGACTCTTATGGTGGGTCTTGGAGGATGATGTGGAGGTTTCTCCTCTATTTTACGCTTGGGTGAAGCTAGCTCTTCTCCACTATAGGTAAGACACCGTCGTCGTAAATGTTGCTTCTCTCAAATATGGCGGTAATTGTAGATATGGCAACAAAAAGGACAAATCGCCGCTGCTTTTTGGTATAAGTTTGTACCAACAAAAGAACTTAGAACTCCATATTGAGGGGCGAAGGTCTTTCAATGCTCGCTGGTTATTTGACACTACAGACATGGCGCCACCAAATACGCCGTACCTCTCACAAAATACCCTGCAGCTGGGGCGCAGTCTACTTCCCGGACATTGGCGCGAGTTCCACACCTACGTGGCTTGCCGCCTAACCGACCCATCTCTCTCCTTGAAGGAGAACATTGTTCCCAATGTTCGTTCGAGTCGGTGGCAACACTCCTGGAAGAAGTATTTCATCGAAATGATCTTTCTGCGCGGCTATACCATGCTTTATCCCAACTATGCCAATTTTTCCTCGCTTTCGACGAATCACCTGGAACCTGGCGCCCATGTCAAGCGCCTACCACGTGATGTATTTGAAAAAAACGCGCCCAATTCGATCTCCCGCTCATGCCGCTCCCTGACATTGATGCATCTGGATACGCCCTCGAGACAGGGTTGCTCGATTTGCCCGAGAGTGGGATGCCCGGTTGGGATGCATTGCCCGTACTCGATCTGCATGGATCAATCGTTTCGGAGGAATTGATTGTTGACAGGGGCCAGACACGCAGACCTGAAGTATTTGGTTGCACGGACCTGCCAACACAATACGACGCACTGTCTTTGCTGTGCCTATAACATGGGTCCATTCATTGTTGTTTCCCATACGGATTCTTTTTCATTCTGTTTTCATATTCCGAGTTCCTCACGATTCCATGATGCCAATTGTATTGAGAATGGTAAAACGGTAACGAGTTGACCGCGTTGGATGCCTGGATGCTAAGCTAATTGATGGATTGATAGATTCGAGTCGTGATAGATGATGGAAGTTGCGATGCCGTGAGTGAGCTGTTTGTTGCCTGTTTGTCAGTCAGACGAACATCGCGGATAAACTTTATGGTCAACGCACACGTACATGTTCATGCCCGTCTACACGAGGGGGGAAAGGTGCTTGTGTACATCCCTAGTGTCAAGATAACACGGGGCTCAAACCACAAGCTCTTACCGGTGTCACCCTTGCTCCAGACTACACTGGACCCAAAAAGCTTTAACACAGTACCAGATCCAGTCTGGCGCCAGCGGGTGTTTTTCGACGATAGGTAGTAGACCTTCTCGGGTGTCGCTTTCTTGACGTGATGATCTACCAGGACGTGCTCGAAGACGCTCGATCGTACGCACAGAAGCGGATCAGGCCCTACACGGGGCGTTTGGCTCCTTGCGATTGTCCCTGTCACGGGGGGGGCAAGCGTATCAAAAGACGCGTTGATGATGCGGTTAATATGCGGTGACGGAGACCGATGAGTCGTGCGGGCATGCGCACGGAATGACGTTTGTTTACGCCCGTGGGGTCTGGGTGGTATTAGTTGGAGACCAGTCTTTGTGGGGTATGCATGTTGAAGGGGGGGGGGGTGGGGTGTCC
>JAGFNK010000357.1:0-54191 GCA_025769875.1 Russula earlei
GAAAGAACAAGCTCTAGGCTTGTTCTCCTGTGAAATCCACTGGTTTATGCCTCAGGACCCATCTGTCTCTAAGCCCTCAAGCTTATTGTCTGAACCCGCCTATATTGCTAAGTCTTCTGGATGCAAAGACTTGTCAATCAATTCCCCTCTTCATGGTACACACTAGCAAGTGCTGTGTTATCACTGAGGTCCTCAAACTTTGTGAGAACTCATTGTCCCACTTGACTCCCTGTGCTCATCTTGTGTGTGAACTGATTTGTCAGTGACACTGGCTGAGGCTACATGGCTACTGGCACACATTACTGAACTTCAACCCATACACTGTCTCCTCTGACCCAGGGCAGGACCTTGGCAGATGAAGCACTCTCAGTCTGATAGGGGGTCATGGATATGGTGATTTGAGCTCAGCCTGGTCTTGACTTCTGTGCACATGGTGAATGCCTTGAGGTGTGCTAGTGCCTCAGACTTGTATTTTAATCCACCAACAAACACCTTTCATGACTTATCATCTGTCCATGTGATAAAATATTCAAAACCCTGAGGTGTCCACATGGGCATCTTTCCACAGATGTCTGAGAAAAAGCAGCCAAGTATGACATCAGTGCATATGTCAGTTGCCTTCAAGATCTCTTTTCACATTTGCTTCCCTTTGAGGCATGGGATGCATTTACCCAAGGTGAGTCATTTGCCTACTATTTCCATCCCTTTGACCATCCCCTTTATCAGCATCTGGTTTATGGTGTTGGGATCTACCCAAGGTGTTGGCACCACATGTCTAAGGAGGCTTTGGAGGAGGTGGCACATGCAGTAAGGGTGACTTCATAAAGTTGGTCACCTTCTGTGGGGAAACAGTCCAGCATGGCTATGCGTGTGGACTCAGACTTGGCTAACTTGATGGACATTGTATATGACGTACCATGTAGGAATCCCTCAGACAAGTTGGTTATTGTCATATATACCGAATGTTTGTCTTTGGAATCGAACTTATAGGTTTCCATTTAGGTCCAGTATGTGCAAGATGTCGCAGAATATCATGGTGCTCCACATGCCATTTGTGTGCGTTTGGACTTGGACTTGGCCAACTCCTAATCCAAGTGTTTCGGGTTTGAGAAATTGACGATTCTGTCATGATGCTGCATTGTTGTCCCACTCGGCTCTGCCGAATGTAAGCGGGGGACCTCCGTTAGGTTGAGGGAGGACTTGGGTTGATCCTCGGTCCTCCTGGGAGGGGTCTACGTGGGACGCTCCGGGGAAGAAATGAGGGACTTTCAGGATGTCACGGAGTTGAGGCGAAGACATTTCGGGGTTGTGGCTTCGTGCTTTGAGAAATTGGTTTGCGTGATGTGATGTTGTTTCGAAGAGAAGAGAAGTCAAAAGACTAATGGCGAGGGCCCTGGAGTGGGATGCAGAACAGTGGAAGGACAGAGGGGACAGCGGCACTGGAGACAACGGGTGAAGAATGTCGTCAACCAGAAAGTAAGAGCGAAACTACAATGTCACGTAGGGGGAAGGGGAGATTGCCTTATTTGCTTAAAGCACAGGGTCGATATCCTTTGAGTGAGTGATGTCTCAAATGATGCAAGGTAAGCCATGGAATGTTCCCTGATGTGGACTTCCAGATGCGTCTTGGGACTCCCTTGTTTGATGTCAAATTGGTCGACTTCATTGCAAGTACAAGGTATGCGTGCTACCCGAGGAATGTCATACGGTCATCTACGACCTCAGCTGAGCGCTCAGGTGTGACACCTGAGAGGCTCGCTGCCACCCGTAGTTTAAATAGCGTAAATAATAGAACGTTCGTCAAAGAAACGATAGAACTGTCAGCGGTCTTGTCCAGTGAAGTGTCTACCACCCAAATACCCTGTCGACATCCATTGAGCACACACCCGACAACGACCAGGAAAGAGGAAAGAAAGGGAAACGCGCACTCTTCGATGCTCTCCACGCCGCCCACGTCATTCCAGTCCGCCCAGTTCACACGACCGACGGCTCGTGCTGCGTCGTCAATGAGCGCGACCGGTCCGCAAGACCCAATTACGACGCCGCTCGGCACGTCGTCTGAGGTGCCGCTCTGCTTGTGCGAATACGCGGTCCGCACGCCAGCGATCACACTCTGTAGCGTGGCGAAAATGTCAGGGCGTCCTGCGCGGAGATACATTCCAGCCGGCAGGGCCGTGCGTGGCACGCGTGGCGGGCCAGCGGAGGCCCGTGTCCAGTGAACGTTGAAGCGAAGGGAGAGAGAGGTATGCGGTGAAGAGCGCGGCTGCATGAGCGGGGTAAGCTCGGGAAGCAGCGAGTAGAGCGAGTCTGTTGTTTATTGAGAGCCCGTCAGATCCAAGCCCGGACCGGGAAATCCTTTGGCTCGTTGACCCACCTGGGTTTGCGATCGACCATATGACTTCGATGACACGCACACGACTCCTGCCACAGGCGTGCTTCCGCAGCATGTCATCGAGGACGCTCATAACATAAGAAATGCCGCTGCCGCCGGCGACGAGCAACGCTCCGGAATAAGCAGTGTAAAGAGTGTATCCGGGACCGCCTTCAAAGTATCCTGCATCAGCACGACCGCAGACCGCTGATAGGTAGGACTCACTGTATGGACCCTCGACGATGACACGAACTTCGCGTGCAGGTCCCCGTCCACGTTCGATGTCGGTGAACTTCTCTTCAGGACGTGCATCCGCTGCATCCCCAGACATGCGCAGCAAGCCGCGGGTCCAGGAGCCCTGTGCCTTAACTGGAAGCATCATACCACTCGAATTTGACCCCGCCGCAATTGTGAAAGGTCTTGCGCGATTCACGAGCCAAGTTGCCCACCAGCCGAACCACGCTCTGCTGACAACACGAAGACGGACATGTTGACCAGCGCGCCAACCTGCGCCAAGGGAAGGTACGTGTACGAGTGTTGTGCCGCCGTTGAGTGCATGTTCGGCGGTCAGCCACGCCGTGGTGTACCGTGTCCGAGCAATGCGCGCGAGGTGATCGAAAACGTAGAGGCCCACTGCGGCTAATATATATGGCAAAGTGGCGTGAGAGTGCTTGTATGTCTAAAAGCCAATCAAGGTTGTGTTGAAGAAGAAAGAAGAACGAACGCACTGCGAACAAGAAGACCGTGACTCCGGTGACGTGGACACTAAAGAATAAGGTGTACATCCTGTTTCGCACAAAGGAAAGGGTACAGGCGAATAACAAGTCAACGGCACAGATGGCAATCAATCCCCACATGAATTTGGGGACGTGCAATTGGGCTCGTAACGTTCCATTCAGAGACCACGCGTATACTATCCAGTGGAATTAGCTTAGGGTTCACGATCAATGAGAAGGGACCTACAATAACCGACGGTGTGGACGTTGGCTGTAATGACGATGACGCGCCCCGCAAAGCGATGGATGTAGTTCAACTAAATGTTGACATTTAAGAACAGAGGCATATGCAACCGAAGAGCGGGAACCACATGCCTTCTCGTAACCGACCCCACTGGCCCAGCTCAACCAGTTCGTTTTCCCCGCGAGCGCGACGGCGATCGGTATCTGCGACATCGCGACGTAGCCCGTGCGCACGGGATCGGCGAACGGGTTGGAGTGGCGGAGGGACGCGTAGAGCATGAGGACGGCGTAGACGATGAGGACGAACAGCTTGCCAAAGGAGAAGCCGGGCGAGACGCGGAAGTTGAGGGCGTACACGAGCGTCGGGTGCACGATCGTCGTCCAGCGGGGCACGCGCGTCGGGGCGCGGCGGTTGTGCAATGGCGTGGATTGGCGGGAGGAGCGGCGACGGCCTGTGCCGCCGGTGGTGGTGGCCGCCGCAGCGCGCGGGGGGATGATGAGGGCGGGGCGGGCTTTGTTCTTGCTCTTGGCCATGGCCACTCCCCCAGCGACGTCCTCCTCGTCCTCCGGCACGTCGACGAGCGTGCGCATGGTCTGGTTAGTGCGCGTGCTGGTCGAGCGAAGTGGCCTGGTTCTGGTCGTCCCGGAGCGGCCATGCGTGTCTGCTCGGTGGAGGTTGGTATTGTTGTGCGGGCGCGACGAGCCGGAACGGAGGAAGATGCCATTGAGGATCTCGGAGGGCTGGAACAAACGAACGAGGGCGCGAGGGAGGGTCAGGGCGGCGTATACGGCGAAGAGGGAAAGCAAGACGACGTCGATGTGAAAGACGAAGATGGGGTCCGTAATTGCGGGAGAGGGCGTGGAAGCGAGGATGTGCGTGCCGGACATGGTGGGAGGGCGTGTATACCACTGCGCAAAATGGAGACGAGAGGGGCCTTAAAAAGATAATCTTGTGAACCACGAGGAACCATGGGTATCACCCGGTTACAGAGATGGCAGTGAATGAGCCCGAAAAAAAAGGCAAAAAAAACTTACGGAAGGTACGGAAGGGTGACGGGATAAGACACGACCACCGGCACTTTCTGCGGCGGGGGCGGTAAGATGGTGCGGCCCAGCGTGTAAACGCGCTTCCACGCTGGAGACGAAACTGGTGAGGAAGTTAAAGGTGAAGAAATGAGGCAGGCCATCACAGCAGGAGACAATATATGTGGTCGGGTCTCGTCCGGATTGAGTTGCCTCGTGGCAAAGGTGTGTTAGCCGAGTGACAATAGCGTCCACTGCTTCTCCCTGTTGTCCTCTCACTTGACAGCAAATCACATTAAAGGAGCGGGTCTCAGTGAGATTTGATAGCTGTACATGTCTCAATAACGTGAGCACTACGGAGCATGTCCTGATCATGTCTAAACGTGGAGAACGGGTATAAAGTACGGCCATCTCGTCCTCTCCATGGACTCGATCAACAATACCATCTACGTGTCGGTAAAAAGAAAATATCCTGAATGAAATCTCTCGCAGGCAAGCAGAGTCAGTGGGCCACATATACGAGTCCAACTTAGTATGAGAAAATCATCAACCAAGGGTTGAGAACAATCTGTTGATAGGTAAGAGACGGTTCTCAAACCTGATCAAGGTGCAAGGCGATTTACCGGAAAGAGGATATGGCAGCCAGCGACCACGCTGGACCAAATAGTATCAGCTAGGTACAAGATTCCCAAGTGACCGAAAATGACATACGCGAGAGGGACGATGACTGCCCAAGCTGAGCCATCAATCCGCCACTCAAGTGGTACGAGTGGTGTGGCACAAATAATCATACCGCCGAGAATTAGCACCGAGACGAGGGCAGAGAACCAAAATCTGGTTGATAGCAGCGAACGTGCATGTGAGGACGCAGGGGCGAAAAGACTGAAGAAGTTGCCGCACCGCTTCAGGATTTTCGGCACTTCCTTGAAGAAATTGGAACGTTCGACTTCTTTCTTTGTCGCACCCCAGGTCATATTATACGAGAACAAGTGTGCGAGGATAGCTTGGCTCAAGGGAATACTGAGACCCCCAAAGAAGAAGAAACTCAACCCCAAAATTTAGTCGACATCCTGATAGAGATAGGTGACAGGCTCACAAGAATGGTATCCAGGATATGTTCGTCAAAAGTGATGTCATCTTAACATCCTGAGCTGAACAACGTGTATGAGAAAGGAAAAACAGCATGACTGACTAAATCCTTCTCTCCAAGTCGATACTCCAACAGCGTAAAACCTACGTTTCCAGAACCGAAAAAGACGATGGTTGTTGCGAGCCAAATCTCAAAACTGTGCAAATAAAATGCATCAACTGAGAACTGGAAGCCGAGTAGGGCATAGTTGATGACGCCTATGGTGATTGCCGCGGCGATACCATCTGTTTCAGAGATCAACGGTTCGGGTCAGACATCCCCTGGGTAAAACCGGCAATCTCACAATACGAGAACATGTCTGCGTGGGAGAAAATTAGTAGTCAGATGACAAATGGATGATACTGGCACTGAGACGTACATGCAAGCATGGATATCTTATAGTGGAATGGCGCACTGGACCATAAAAATTTGTGAATTTGATGGGCAATAGGTCCACGCCGCCACCATTGCACTAGGGGATTGAACAACAACCTACTCAACGCTTAGAATACAACATCGATTGAATCAGGATTTATACCCACTCGTTACAGCCTGCAGTATCGTTGGTCACCGATAAGAACCAGCTTAATATGAAGGCGCCAGGTACTCACCATATGCGTATTTCTGCCAGCGGTTGAGTTCGTCATCAACGGTAAGAGATACACCCTCCTTGAAGCCGCCTTTCGAGTACGTTGCCCATCTGATAATATAACCTCGCATCTGTAACCTCATGGCCATGTCGAAATCTTCAGAGACATGAGATTCAGACCATATTTTCTCTTTCCCGTCACGGTCGATAAACGCGGCGTCCTGAACGGCCTGCCATCTCAGGAAACTTTTCAGGGGTCCCAAATCATCAGCATGGAACGCTCAGACGCACGAAGCCTGTACATACGCATTGTGACCAACAAATGGTGCAACTTCTCCGTTGGCACAAGCTGAATGCAACAAATGACGGGTCAAAGAGGGTTCGTTTGTCTGGAGAACATTTGATGCTTACTGAGAGATATTGTCTTATTGATGCGGCGTGTAAAGTATGCGATACCATTCTCGAAGTAATGATGAGCAACCTGCATGACATCTTCACGTCGTCGTAAGTGGCTTTAAGCTTCGGCTGTGATAAAATATTACCCGATTCGTGTTGAATAATCGCGACAGTAGGACATTCTGCCAACTCTCTAGCAGCGTCCCGGAGGCAGTCCTATCCGGGAGGTTGCATCAGTGAGCGAGGAATTAGATATAAAGCATAAACCGACCTCGGGCACAACCGTGTCGGAATCGACAATAAGAACAATCTGGCCTATGCGGCAGGCTCTGCCGTTTTTCGCCCATGGCCTCCAACGCTTGCCAGTCTCTTCCCATGTCTCTTCGACAGCACGTATGAGAGCGCGTTCCTCGAGCGAGGCTGGGAGGACTCGTTCATCTTCGCTTGACCCTGAGCCCTCGGCAGAGAACGATACGCGCGCACTCGTTCCGGTTGTCGTCTCCACCGTAGCAATCATTTCGCTGAGGTGTCGCTCAGCCTTGCGTGAGAGTGCGAGTGCGTAGTTCATGTTCGACGCCTTCTTGAAGCGACCGGCACGTATGAATGTGGTTCCATCACAATTTGAACTCGGTTCACCGTCGGCAGGCCGAGCGACCCAGCCGATGCCATTAGCGTCGTAGAATGCGAGACGGGCATCACGCTCGTGATCGGGGAGTGTCTGTCCAAAGTGTATTATGACTGAATGTCTTTTACCCAAAGTGCGGAAGAATTACACGTAGGCCGTCATCGTTAATGAAGATAGTTGATGTCCCCCCCTGACGTGCATACGTTTGCATCGCCTTCTTCAAAGACGCGATTGAAGGGGCACTAAACATGAGAAATAATTTGAGAAGAAGGGAGCGGTTGAAACGAAAGAAGCGCACAGGACAGCCTCCAAACCTTCCTTGTATACAGGCATTTGAATAGTTATATGTGGGAGATTGCCATCGACATGCTTATTGGGGCGTGGAGGATGAGCCGAATAATACTTTGAATTTTGATGGTATTGAACGATGGGACCAACCGCCATCGTGATATTCTGTATAAGTTGCAGACAAAAAAACTGATAGCTGTTTGAGAGATAATAAGGAATCTCATTGGTAATCAAGGACGCACCAGCGATACGCAGAAGAGGAGAGGAAGGAACAGACAAAGTACAAAGTGGGTAAACTGTCCGTCTTGACGCCATTCGATCAACAAGGTCTCTTCGTTGTTGAAGGATCAGATTGTACTCCAGGCGGCCTTAGAACTCAACACTTACTGACTCCATTTCCAACGAAAACTGCAGGAGTAGGAACACAAGACTTGAGTTCATGAGGGTCTGGGAAGAAAAGTGGCTCACCGAGTGAAAGACCGGCGGCAAGACCATTATATAATGGAGAGTAGAGCATCGTCTGCCGCTTTTCTGGACCGTCCTCAAGCTCAGACTGCTCTTCAGCTTCCGCGAAGCGGTTCTCTTCGACAGCAATACGCTTTCCATACCAACGACGCTTCGTAGCGCGGACTGCTCGCAGTTCGCTGGAAGGATTGGTAAAAGATTTCTCGACGTCCTCCTTGGCTACGTCCGCTCCCGGTGTACTCCGCCCGACTTGCACACGCCGCTCGCTGGGGGGTGCGGAACCCTTGGCGGCGACCCCGATGATGGAACGTGCTGAGGCGGAGTCTGCGTTGGATGCTGGGTGGGAAGAGGGAGAAGGAACTGTGCCGAAGCCAGGTCGCGAACGCCATAAGAGCTTGATAAGACGCTCTTCAAAGTCATTGCACGTCGGGATGATCGTGTTGGGTCCGTCAGCCCAGACAACAAGAACTCGCTCATCACGCTATAAGCGTAACTGTGAAGCCCAAAACGGGTCGTGAGAAATTACGTCATACTCACGATGAACGCAGCGCTTTGCTCCTTTTCGGCGTGTGGGAGCATCATCATCGTGTCAACAATTTGGATTCGCGTATTCGAATCGAGATACACGCTCCTTTCTTCCAGTCCACTGTTCAAAAAAAAAAGGTCATCAGTAAATGGTAAAAGCACATGATGACAACAAGTAAGAGGAAATCCCAGCCCCACCGCTCGAAAGCGAATATCACCGTAGTCGCAACGTGAAGATAGTCGGCTCTTTTTCCCGACCTGGCTGCGCTGGTATGGCGCTAATTTCATACACGTCAAGTCTGCTCCTATCACCCCCGCTCTGCGGCAATGACGGCATCACCAAGAGCCGCATTGCTGACCACGATGTTTCAGTCACACGCCAACTCATTTCCGCACATGAAATATGTGCAATCATGTTCTGTGAAGATGGGTGGCTGGAGTGTGAAGGAAGGAGGTGATTATTCGCCCGATAAAAAAGGCAACGTGATAGCACAAGGCGGCTGTTGTTGTGGAGCATTCTCATTTAGTCCCCTCCGAATGAGAGCCCTTTGGGGAGGAACAAGGAGGACGAGACGATTCCAGAGATCTTTCCGGAGATATCGCAGGGAGAACACCGTCGAAGGGAGGTGAGGAAAAAGACGACTCACACTTGGCTAACGGCCGCGTGAGCGACCGCGCTACGGACCTTGACTGCGACGATGAGGTCCATAGCACGTACGGCACATTCGAAAGGTTCCAGAGCGAGATTCTCGTACGGAAACACGCGGTAAGAACCTGCATCATCACGCAGACACACGCCGGCTGCAATGTCACGAGCGTCGGGACGGAACCATGCGTCACCTTGAGTCTGCTTGAAGATGTAGTGCAAAAGCGCGTCATAGCGGTCGTAGTCCATGGTGCTAAAGTATGACGCGCAGATAGGGTTGTGAGGGAGGGGCGGGGAGGGAAGGAGGGCGGAGGGCGGAGGGAGGGGGAGATGGGGGTGAGGCGAAGAAACGGGCACGCATTTGACATACGATCCTTTTACGAGGATGCTGAAAATGGCCGCGCTAAGCACCAAGATGCTTATCAGTCGGAGGAGCCAAGTGAACAAAACTCACATCGAAAACCGATGAATGAAATCAAGGAAGAGAAGGCCTCGGGGTCCTGCGGAGATAGCCGACGTGGCACACGCCCTCTTGTGGCGACTCCAAATTGATCCAGTGAGCATATGACGGTATACACTAGCCGTGTAGGAAAGGACCGCGGCCTGTTCGGAACGGCGAGGCATCGTCGTGCACAGGTAAAAAAAATCATTTTAATCGAGTTGATCACCCGTGAATCGAGATCTGAGTGGAAGATACGAAGGACGATTCTCCCGGCAAAGCTCTCCAGAGCAACTTCAAGGAGGTACAGAATTGCAACGCGTATGGAAAAGCCGTGATGTCGCCAAAAGGATATCATGGAGGAGCATAGCCTCGGACACTGAGACCGGTTCACCCTGTAATCACCAGCTCGCACAATCAGGTTGAAGAGCGATGATGATGGGTGGAGGCAGCTTAACTACCGGGGTTAATTCATGAGCATGATGGGGATAGTGCGTTTGTGCAGTAAGTACTCACTCACTTAGACGAACGTCGTCGTCTTGACAAGCGCCCCTGTTACGTTATCAAGACCGGAGTTTTTGGGGTCCCTGGGCATCCTGTCTTCCATTGGAGCACTGGCATACAAGGAAATATCGGCGTTGTCTTCTGCTGTGGAATGTGCCAATCAGAGTCGCATGGAAGCATGGATGGCGCCAAACACCTGGGATGACTGAGGTATATATCAAGCGCGCACACCAGTCTCAAAGTATGTCGTCCCCATGTCCCTTCCTCGCCGTACCCGACAACGGGGCACCACTGTCACCCCTCCTACGGCCAACTTGAGTGGCTCGGACTCGAACTCAGATGTGCCCCCTCCCAGTCCAAGCCAAAGGGGGTTGTCCAGCCCAGCCCCCTCATGCTCTCCCTTGTCCGCTTCCCACCCGTCTTACTTCGTCAATACCTACAATAGACGCTCCTGGTTTGCTGCGGACAACGCACCGGACGTACCTTCTGACTTTGAACGTGTCCCTACTCCCCCAGCACGTGCAATCAGCCCAACTTACGCCCGTGCTCACTCGAGTGCCTCTAAGTACGCTTCTGTAGAGTCGGACACCCCACCTGCTTCTGTTCCCATTGGTCAGATTTCCTTTGCGCCTTACCTCCGTGACGACGGCACTTTACCAGTCGAAACCACCTCGGTGCAAAGGTCCTCTCGACCACCACCCTCTGCCTTCCATTTCCCATTCCAGGCTTATGCCGGAAACCCAGATCCCATCCCTTCATTTGGTTATCGTTCAGGCCGCTCCTCAACGGAATCCCTCCATGGAGCTTACAACTCGGCGGTTTCCGTCCCTCCCCGCCGCCCAACGCAGGCACTATCCTCTCAAGGCTCGCACAGCCTTCGAGCGAGTCCAGAAGCCAGTTTTTGGGTCGACCACAATCTAGAACCCCCCTTTCCCGCTTTTATGGCTCAAAATAATGGGTCTCAACGTAACAGCGATCCGCCATCTCAGATCCCTTCCAATGGTTCTGGTATAGCAACTTTTCGTGCTCCGTTCTTAAGTCCGGCTTCGCGGCCCTCATCTCTTTGGTCTCCTCCCTCCCATGCGACTCATTCTCACACCGCTCTTCCTATAATCCCTTCTTATGCTGGATTAGAAATCCCCCCAAAGCCCCCACTCCCTTCGACCCTACTTTCCGAAAAACTCAAAATACAGGATAAGCCATGGCTTATCCAACCGCCAGACGGTCGCACTCGTACTAGCCGTTGGATCACTCTTCTCATGCTCTTTCTCGGTGCTTCCATTGCTGGACTGTTGTGCTGGGTGGGGTATAACGACGCAGGAAAGACGATGATTGATACGAAGCAGCTCTGCCTAGTCATGGAAGATACCTTCGACAATCTGGACGTTGACAACGGTGGCACTTGGGCACGCGACGTGGAGATGAGTGGGTTTGGGTACGTATTATACATAAGTCTTGGATATCAGACCGTCGAAATGTTTTCTCGCCCAGGAATGGCGAGTTTGAAATGGCTACTGCGCTTTCGGACAACTTATTTGTGCGCGACGGTCAGCTTTACATCAAGCCGACTCTCACTTCAAATGCAATGTCCAACCCCCAACAAATATTCAACGGGGGGAACTATACACTCCAGGGTTGTACAACCCTCAAGACCAACGCCTCGGCCTGTTCAGCATCGTCTAGTAATAAGAATGGCGCAACGATCCCCCCAGTAATGAGTGCTCGTCTCAGCACAAAGGGAAGCCATAGCATTCGTTTCGGTAAAGTCGAAGTTGTTGCGAAACTACCGCGCGGTGACTGGCTCTGGCCAGCGATTTGGATGGCCCCTCTTAGCTCAGTGTATGGCCCCTGGCCTCTTAGCGGCGAGATCGACGTTCGTTCTGCTTTAGCTAGAACCGACATCAACTCAAGGATGCTATGCTAATTATACTTAAATTACAGATCATGGAATCACGGGGAAATGGCCCCTCGTATCCTGCACAGGGCGTCAACTTCGTCCGCTCAACCCTATCCTGGGGCCCCCTTCCAAGTCTCACATCGCGGTTATTTGGTTGGCAGTCGCTCAAGCGATCCACCTACGCGCAAGGCTTCCACACATACACCCTCGAATGGACTGAGAACTTCATCAAGATTTATGTTGACTCACGACTGAAGAACATGGTTCAACTGCAGATTGATGGAAAACAGCAGCAAAATGGCGGCTTTTTCTGGAATCGCGGGAACTTTCCACCCACCGCGCATAATAACACCGAGGATGAGATAGTTGTTCGCAATCCATGGACAACAGCGACGGTTGAGAATGCAACCAATGCAGCACCATTTGACCAACGTGCGTCTCAATGATTGGCGCATCAATCATGAAGCTGATCCGCAATTCATTTAGCATTCTATCTGGTCCTCGACCTTGCTGTTGGTGGAACGAGTGGTTGGTTTCCAGACAAGTTAGGCAACAAGCCCTGGTTCGATGGCTCGGCTTCCGCGATGCGGGACTTTGCTAGCCAGCAGAGTACCTGGAGTGCCACATGGCCAGATAATGACGACGATTTATCCTTTAGAATGTACGTGCCTCGGGGATGCCACTTGCATCCTCCCGTCGCTGATTCGTTGTGCAGCGACTCCGTACGCATGTGGAACCTCTGTTGAATTCTAGCCAGTTGCCTGAGTAGTTTGGGGTAACCTGCGGGACATGGACACTGTTGATGTATTGCTATCATTTTTATTTCTTTCCATTCACTCACACGCTCGCTACTTGTGTGCTCACTCCTGCATTCTATAGCTTTCATAACTCTGTTTCCCTGAATCATACGCGATATCAAGGAATAGTTCCTGTTACCCGTTCGCTGCCACTTCCTGGAATTGAATGTCCCTGTTTGTGCAGATCGATCAGAACACTGTGATCAAGAAATCGCGGAGACGCTCTCGAGGTACTCGGCTATCCGTGATTGGCACCTTATACAGTAGATTCCTACAGTCGGCCCCTACCTTTGTCGGCCAGGTTGATCTAGGGCTATAAGTAGTGGGCTTGACGTGCTGGTACTGTGCACATTGGCGCCGTCTACTAGTTTTCTATTTTCGTCACTCTGGTGTCGAAAGCTCGGCAACAGAAAGGAACTCGAACCTGACTTCACTGTATCGGCGGCTAAGCATTCACTGCATCAGTGTCCCGTACAATCCTTATGGTAGGTGTACACCGCACAATTCATAGGGAAGGACCGTGAGTTAGAAGAAACAAAATGCGAGTGCGGTGCGGTAAGTCGAAACCGACCCTCTCCCTCAGTCGTATGATGTATGACTGAAGCACGGCCGTGATGAAATGCGGCAAAGTGTCACAGCGCCATCATTCTGCCTCATCTCAACCCGCTTTTTGTTGAAACCACCCACCAGGATCGCATTCTGCATCAGCCCATCCAGACATGCGGACAATGCACAGTGCGAGCGGGCACTGCGACATCTAAAATATGCTCAAAGGGGCCAAGCAGGCAGTCCAATGTTGTATCATCAGTGGCATGGCGAAGCCTTTGCTGTGCTCCATGACGGGGTCTGGTCCATGAGAGGGGTCACCACGGTGGTGCGTAAAGGTTCGATGGATATGGGACGCGGACCCTATCCGAGCTTAGAATAGGGTCCTTTCCGTAGTACGCCATGAGACCCACTGGCAATTGCAAAAGGTCGTCGTCCGGCAATGCTCTTCCGGTCGATCTGGAGATGATGCCTACTCAAAGCGGACACGCTTATTCCATGGGTATCCTTGATATGTAGGCTTTTCGTCTGGTAGCATGACGTGGACAAATTCACGCTCAGGAGACGATGATGAGTATGTCTACGAGGTGCAATCCACTTTTGTCGTCCTGTAATTCTGATTGTAGAAAGGACCTCCTACTAGTGCTGCAGACGACTAATCATGAATTGGATAGAGCACCGCTTGTTCCCTATTCCTCCGGGCACGAGGAGCGCATGGCTGAGTTGGCATTACATGGTTTGAATTATTCCCAGAAGCACCACCCGGTAATTTACCTCGCCGAAAATGCGCAACTTCGCCATAGCGTCGCTTTACGCGCCGGATCAAACCTCTTCTGTTCGACTTCTTCATTTTCTTTTGGTGCCGCCGACTCAACACCATGACCCGCTTCCCCACTTGACCCTAATTGAAAACAAAAAACCTCACACAGACGCTCCGTACGCCTCTAAGACCGTCTTTGTCACTGCCCTCCTCGGGCACCTCCTCCCAGTCCACAGCTGGAATTGCCTGAAGCCCTGCTCGAGAAGTACCTCTATCCCCATCACCGTCTGCCACTTCCGGGCCGCCGGCACTGCCATTTTGGCCAATCTCAGCAGCGGCGTCTCCGCGGGCTTGTAGGCCATGTCCACGACGACCCCAGCGTCTGCACTGAAGAGAGACGAGGGGAGGAACAGCGCATCCGTGACGCCCTCTTCCGTCGTCGTTGCCGACGCCGGCACGGTGGACACGATGACGCTTGGCGGGGGTCCCTGCACGGACGTCACGTCGAGCGAGTCGAGCAGCTCGACGCGGGCGCCCGGGATGGCGTGCACCAGTTCTTCCGCGCTCCGTCGTGTGCGGTTGAACAAATAGATGCGCGTCGCGCCGAGAGCGTGCAAGGCGTAGATCGCCGCCCGCGCGGTGCCTCCTGCACCGATGACGAGAGAACTGTCGATCTTACGCAAGGACGGCGGCAAGCGGGCCTTGACAACGTTGCGGATCCCTATCCAGTCAGTGTTGTCGCCGAGAAGGATCCGATCACCGCGTGAATTAGTGGAGGGGATGACGGTGTTTACGGCTCCGATGGCCTCGGCTTCGGGGGTGAGCACGTCAAGTTGACCGATAATGTCGCGCTTCAACGGAATGGTGACGGATGCGCCACCAAATTCGGCGAGCCCGAGGGTGGAGCGCACGTCTGCATCGATGACTCCGGTTTCGAGGCGCCCATAGGAGTGCGGGAGGCCGAGAAGGTTAAACGCGGTATTGTGAATAGTCGGAGACATGGACTGTGCGACGGGCTTTCCGAATATGTAGAATCGCTTGACAGGGAGCTGCCCGATCAAGTGTAGGGCCGTTTGAATCTCGACGAAGGACAACTGGCCAGGAGCCGCCCTCGTCGGGAGTAGAGGGTGTGTCACGGGAGTAAAAGTCGTGTTGAGTATTCGGGACAACTGCCCCTCAACTCCCATGTTGATAGCGATGATCGGTTTGGCATCCTTAGCTGATATCGTCCGTGACACGAAATGATGAAGCGCGATGTTGTCGTTGAGCGTGGTCGCTTTGCCAACAATCTTCACGATGTCGCCGTACGCCTTGGCGACCTCGAGAGTGGCATCCACAGATGACGAGTCCCACTTGAGGTTACCACTCCAGTCATGCCAAGATGCCACGATCTTCGAGCTCCCTTTGTGTGATATCAGGTCGCGGATGTTCTTCTCCGGCCAAGAAATTTCGACATCCACATATTCGACACCTAGTCTCAGGGCCAAGCGGAATAGGTCGAACGCTTCGTTGACCGACTTGTCGGGGAAGGCGCCTCCCTGGGATCGTGTCCGCACAGTGTATACGATCGGCAAGGAGGATACCCGGCGGATAGCTGCGACTTGCTCAGCGACGTACTTGAGAGGGACGATGTGCGCGCCCGTGGCATCGAGCTGATCACGAGTCCGCAGAAGGTCGACACGAAGTTCTATGGCGTCTACGCCAGCGGTAAGCTCCTCAAAGTTCGCTAGTGACGGAGTAACGTCGGGGAATGTCAACGACAGGAAGTATGTGCGTTGTCCGCGCGCAAGGATTGGAGCGAGGTTCGCCTTGTGGCCGGTTATGTGACCAAAGAAACGCGAAATCTCGTCCCGGACGTGAAAGGTCTCGTCAGGAAGTGGTCGGGAATTGTCGCCTTGGGAAGTGATATTTGCTGGTGCACGAGGAGCGACGCTGTTCACAAAGTCGTGGCTGGAACACTCGGTGAACCAAGGCTCGCGTCTCTTGAACACGTCGACGATCGGTTCGCCATAGGCTGGGCCGGCTAGGACTCTGCCTCTAAGTATGCGACGATTTCATCCACTGGGCGTACGACGTGGACCACAGGGCGATCCTTAGCGTAAGCCTTGAGGATCTCTCGTGCCGCAGGGGTTTCGACGATGCCGCCGCCAAGGCTAATTATATGGCGGGAAGGGAACCGTGCAAGCATCTCCTTTAGCAGGTCGACTTCAGCGGCACGGAATGCGGGCCAGCCATGCCGCTGAACATAGTCCTTGAGCCCGGAGAACTTCTGTTCAAAGTAAACGTCCGCGTCAACGAAGGACCATCCGAGTGTCGTGGACGCCAGTTCTCCAACGAAGGTCTTGCCCGACCCGCGCATCCCAATGATGACGACGGACGGAGCTGCATCTTTTTCAGTCGAAGCATGATCAGCCGCCTGATGGAGCTCGACGCCCTCAACCTTGAGACCGATCTGCAAACGCTCAGCAAGCGTCCGTAAGTCGGGACTAGACAATGGACGCACCTTGTTTTCCAGGTCATCCCACCAGTTTGGCCACGTCTTTTCTACGCAGCGCTTTTCCTCGATGACTGTCTCGTTGACTACGGATCCGAGCACGCTGAATGCCATCGCGACGCGGTGATCATCGTAACAATGGACGCTGACTCCACGTTTGAGCTCAGCTATAGGTTTGCTATATACTTCCAGGCCATCATCCAGCTCCTTAGTTTCGACGCCGAATTTCGCTGTATGCGCTTGGGGTCACAATATGATCCATAATAACAACACAGCGGCAACATACCAAGCTGATCTATCATAGCCCGGATGCGGTTGCACTCCTTGACCCTCTGATTGGCAATACCAACAATCCTCGTTGTTGTCAGCCGGCTGCCATCATTGAGTTCCCGTTCCTTCCTAGGTGAACCAGCAGCTACTGCGGCAAGCACTGATGCGGTGAGGAACGCGTCCGTCATGGGCTCCATATCAATCAAGCCGATAGCTTTAAGCTGGCCGATCGGCGGGCCTTGCACGGTCGTCTCGGTAGCGGTCTGCGTAACGGTGCATCCCATTGGTTCCAGGACTTCCTTAGCGAAGCGCGCGTCACCCTGTAGGGAGCTCGACCCAATGTTTGCTATGGTACAGGACGAGCCAGTGATGGCTGCGATGGCAAGAGGATATGTCGCACTGCTGGCATCCGATTCGATGCTGTAGTCTTTTGGGTTGCGATAAACTGCCTTGGGAATGTTGTAGATATTCAAGAGTCGGCCAGTGGCCGGATCAACCTCGCGCGCGACGTCGACTCCAAAAATGCGCATCATGGCTATCGTCATGTCGATGTAAGGTTGCGAGATAACTTGACCGCCTGTCAGCTCGAGGATGACCGGTTCTTTGGCATATGGAGCGCAAAGCAGGATGGAAGAGACATATTGACTGGAAACAGTCGCAGCCAACTTGATTCGCCCACCCTTGAGGCCAGCGGGTGAAATTGAGAGGGGGAGACAGCCTTCCGACTCAAGGTACTTGATCTGGCTGCCGTTGGCGCGAAGCGCGTCGACGAGGGCGCCAATTGGACGTTGTTTCATCCTTGCATTGCCGGTGATAACCGTGGTGTCGGGCCCAGTCTCGGAGGCCTGGACAAGCGCGCAAACGGTGGTCAAAAACCGTGCAGCAGTCCCGGCGTTACCGAGGTATATTTCTTTGTCCTTCGGTGGCACTGACAGGGACCCTTGTCCACCGTGGACGACAAGGGTCTCTCCGCCGTCTTCCCATTCGAAACTCGCACCCTGACGGAACATGGAGGAATGTTAAGGTGATGCGATGCAAACCATAGAAAGGTCAAGCACAGACCTTGAGTTCATGCAGAGCCGTCATCATGACTTGGGTGTCGTCAGAGTGCAGCAAGTTTCTCAGCCTGCAGGTGCCGCTTCCGAGGGCGGCCAGAACCAGGGCACGGTTGGAAATACTCTTGGAACCCGGAGTGGCCATCCGCACTGGGTTCTTCGTGGGCACACCAGGGACAACCTTGGCTGCCTCGGCGAGCGTCTTGCCAATGACCGCGTCCGGGACGACGCTGGCCTTCTGCTCCACGGTCTTGCCGATGGTAGCGAGGAGAACGATCTTCTTTTCGGGTCCGCTGTTCTTCTTGTCAATGCGCATTATGTCGAGGAGGCGGTCGACGGTGAGAAGTCTCGAGGTGGGAAGGTTCGCGATGCGCGGGTCCGACAGCGAAACGGGCAGGTTGTAGCTCTTCAGGCAGCGCGTCAAGCGGCCGACGCCGACCTGCCCAAGGTGTCCAAGCTGGCGGGCGACCTCGGCCTCGAGGATCATCCCGACGCTGATGCACTCGCCGTGCAGAATGGCGGGCGTGAGCACGGCTTCGATCGCGTGCCCGATAGTGTGGCCAAAGTTTACGAGGTTACGCAACCCCGTCGTTTCGCGCTCGTCGTTGGTGACTATATGCGACTTGACGGAGATCGAGCCCACGATGACGGACAGGAGCAGCTCCTGGGCGGCGGAGCGCGTCGCCTTTGTGCGTCCGGAATAGTTGACGCTGGGGGCCTCGATGGCGGCGACAATATCCGCTGGTCGCGACTCTAGAGCGGCAAAGTCGACCTCGTTCCAGATGGCGGCGGTCTATTGGGAGTGGTTAGTGACGGCAGTGTAGCGGAACGAGAGACGTTTGAAATGGAAGGGGAAAAAATACACACCTTTACCACCTCGGCCATGCCATTTGAGAACTCGCGCGTAGGGAGGGTTTCAAGAAAGGCGGCGTCTATGAAGATGTACTCGGGTTGCCAGAACGCGCCGATGAGGTTCTTCCCGTGCGGTGTGTCGATCGCGGTCTTTCCACCCACGCTGGAGTCAACCATGGCCAGGAGAGTCGTCGGGATCTGCACGAAACGTACACCGCGCATGCTGCCGCGTTCATGGAATTGAGTTCGCGAAAGACAGAAGCGAACCAGATGAGAAGGACGCACAACGTCGCAGCAACGAATCCAACCAGATCTCCGATGACACCCCCACCAAGCGCAAGGATCACGGTGTCACGCGTACATCTGTTCAGCAGGAGGAAGTCTTCGATCGATGCCTTACCCTCACGGCTTTTCGAAGTTTCGCCAGGAGAGATCGTATGTGTCAGAAAACGCGAGCGTTTACCCAAGTGGGCAAACTCGTCGTCAAATGCTTTCTGAAAAGAGTCAAGATGTAGGCGTGCTATATTCGTATCTGTTATAAGGGCATAGGTGGACGCTGGGAGAGTTTTGAGGACGGTGTGTGCGATGTACGGGACGAGATGAAAACCACAATGGATGGAGTGTTTGCCGAGGATGGAGACCTTGTAGACGTCTGTCTCCGGCATGACGGGTACAGTGGAGGACTGAAAGATGATGGCAGGCCATTGAGGGTGTTGAGTAGAGTAAATAGTCTACTGTCCCGTGGGAATCGGAAGGGCGAGATGCGTCAGACGTCGGACATCATCAATATCCATCAAATACGTTTATTTACATACAGGTAGGGGGAAAGGGAAACTAAAATCAATCCCAGTCTCGCGCTGATTACCTCGTAGCATTCTACGTAAAACATAAGGTACGTCTATCGTCAACAGCAAGTCGGTGAGATGGTCCTTGGCGTTGCGATCCCAGTTATGTTATCCCCGGAAGGTTCAGTCCCGAGAAAGATCACTGAAACCGAATCAGTCGGACGGAAGGGTGACAGGATACCCGCGTACCGTCCGAAAAGTTTCACCTTCAACCAATCAGTTGCGACCAATACCCGATTCCGCAGGGAGAACAGTGTGCTCAGGTAAGCGCTCCGCCAGAACAGGAATGTCGCGACGCCACCGGAGGAAAACTACATACGATCAATGTTGGGCGACAATGACGGACGCTCTTGGTTACCTTGTGGTGGAAGAACTCCAAGTCAGCGATTGCCTTTTCCGAGCCAATGTATGCGAGCGAGCCCTGGTGCGAGTAGTGGAACGGTCGCAATTTCTCTGCTTTCGCATGTTGCTTCTCTAGGCTCTCCGTGCTCGTTTCCTGCAGCTTGGCAGCCACAATCTCCTCTAACAGTGCGTCACGCTTCGCGAGCTGTTTGAACATCCGTGCAAGGTAGACCCCTTGCTGCGAGGCAACTTGTGCCGTTGGCGCGTACTGTGTGGAGGTGCAGTCGCCCACGGCAAAGATGGTGCCGTCTGTGCCCGCCATACGGAGGTGATCTTTGCCCAACGCATGGACGCCAAGTCAGAGAGCAGCTCGCGAATGGGGAAACTGCCTCACCGTCAACGGTGATGCCGCGTTTGTTCTTCTGGGCATCAGGCAGGCGCGACATGAGGTCGACAGATACAGCCCGTGCCTTGTTTCCCCCTGCCCATACAACCAGGCCAACTGGCACTTCCTTCATGGTCTTGTCCGGCATCTGCAACACAACGCTCTTCTCCTTGATCTCTTTCACCATTGTGCCCGTCAGGATATCGATTTTTGACTCTTTGAACGTAGATACGGTATAGTCAATCAGCTCTCTGCTGAACATGGGCAAGACCGAAGGTAAGGCTTCGATAACGGTGATCTTGACGTTATTGGAAAGCTCTGGATACCAGGACTTGAGATCGTCCTGCAAGAAATGAGATACAGACTTTAAGCAAGCAAAATGATACTAACCTCGAGGAAGTCATGCAGCTCTCCGCTTGGAAAAAGTCAGAGAAAGATTGATTGAGGTTGCTGCATAACGAACCTGAGTTCAATTCCGGTTGGCCCCCCACCAACGACAACCTGATTTTATCAGCAGTTTCTCGCGAAATCTAGAATAAGGCCTCACCATATGGAGCAAACGTTCGATCTCCTCCTTACTTTGACCAGGGAAGCCAGCGGACTCGATGCCTGATACAGTGATGAGATTCCAGCAAGCAAAACATATATCCTCAACAACGCACAGTCCATAAAGCGACGCTTAAACTAGGAAACATGATTAGAAGTTCCCACATAGAGTTGTACATGAGAGGAGGACTTGCTTTCTCAGCATCTTGAATCTCCTTCATAAAGGACGCATGTTCCTTAACACCTGGGATGCCAAACGTTTGTGTCTCCGCGCCCACGGCATAAATGAGGTAATCAAATGGTATGGTGGTCGAAGAAACCTCCCCTTGAACTTCAGTCTCATCTGCGTGGCAGTGTTAAGGGAGACCTATGTAAGAGTACGAAGAATCCGCACCAGCAAAGGTTATTGTTTTCGCTACGGGCTACAGTTCAAATGAGGAGTTGGATGAGATGAAAAATCGTGAGCACCGACGTCGACGGATTTCGCCTCAGCCTCAATGACAGTAACCCTTCGGCTTTTGTGACGGGTCAGGTAACGAATCGCTTGGCGGGCTGGTGAGCCGGTAGCTCAGCGAGCCCAAGAAGACAACCTACGTTGGAGGATCGAGTTGCTTGCAAGAGTACCGACCGCGACGCTTGGCAACAGAGGGGTGAAGAGGAAGAAATTGCGCGGGCTGATGACAGTCACATTATAATCCGACGTATCGAGATTCTTGAGAAATGCAGTTGCGGCCCATCCGCTACCAACGACGACCACGCTCTTCTTCGACGGGTCATGTGGCAGCTGTGGGCCAGGATGTCGCTCCCTCTGGGTGACGTAGTAGAAGATACCGCCGGTTGCCAGAATTGTAATGAGGGTGACTCTTCCGAAAGTTTGACGGGCGCCACGCCATTTAGAGGGTTCCGGGTGGGGTGGTGAAGGCGGAGGCTACAGAGATAGGTAATAAAGATCATAGCCAGACGTGAGACCTCGAGACCGAGGTACTCACTGGAGTGGTGGAAGGTGCGGAGAGCAGCCTAGGAAAGGATCTGACATCCAACGCACGCTGCTTCGGAAAGCACCGGAAAAGGGAGACGGTCGTGCGGACTGCGGGAGGACGTTGAGAAAGAAAAAAAAAGTGGAGAGAGATGGAGAGAACGTACGGAGAGCAGGGGACATGCAGGACAGGAGAGGGAGGTAATGGAAGGGAGATTGTAGAGAGAGGCGCGGCGAAGCTGTTAATGCTAATAACGTCTAAAAAGGTGCCGTATGGGGCAACCTTGCCAAAATCCATTTTATTGACTCAACTCTCACACTCCAACTCCTCTCCAACACCATCGTATTCCCGCACTTGGGGGCTAGTTAATATCGTCGCCGTCGCCAATCCGTTCTCACCGTCCGTAATCTGCCTCAGCCTTGCAAAAAAACGATATTCTTCTTATCTCCTTTTGATGCCATTGCCATTGACGTTGCTTTTCCGGCGTCTAAGTCACTCTTTCTCGATCTTGATGGATAGTATCTGTATTCGACGTCAGAAAACTGCATTTACACTGTTCGAGTACACGGCAGCCTGGCCTGGCTGTCCAGACACCGAATTGGTAGTAACGCTACGACGGGGCTTTGCGGCACTATCCTTGACGGTAGTTGCGCTTGACGTTTCCGTCACTAGGCTTGGACTTCGCGGGACCGGGCCTAGAGCCGGTGACGCCGCTGGCGGTCTTTGCGTCCATCGGGAGTGCTTTGGTGTGATGCCGGGACCGCACTCCACCATGCTTCGTTATGTGACACCTGAGGCCGCCATAGACGCCAGCAACAGTTACTAGTGGAAGTGACAAAGGCAGTGGATTGATTGCTATCCCTATACAGCATCCTACTTACTTGGTGGACGCAGAGCGGAGCGGCGTCCCTCAAAGGGTCATCCATTCAAGAGTTTGAAGTGTACTCGGTCTGTGTGGATCAAGACTGGGGTGTGAGAACAAAGATAGATACTTGCATCAGACAAAGGTAAAGTGGCATCAAAGGAAAGCCGCGTGGTGTATGTGAACTTCGGAACCGGAGCTCGGACTTCCGAGCTGGTGTTGTCGTCGCGCTGTGGCTGCAACGTCAACATGAAGACCCCTTCAACGTTGTCCGGAGCTCCTCTTTGCGAGTCCAGTGAGACCGCCGACGCTTTCCCATCTCCTCACCTCACGTCAATCTCTTTTAAACTCACCAGTTTGAGTTCGACGACCTCGTACTTACATCGTGACAATGTCGAAGAGATCGACCCTGGTCTGTTTTGCGCCAGGGCATGACATGGTGTTGTGCTGTTGGCAGGGCGAATTCGGCAGAACACCTTCGATCCGCAAAGAAAAACGCGGACATTGCACCTAGTGTCGTCGTGTCGTGTCGGATACACGCTGTGCTCTGCACCGCCTTCATTCCTGGCTCAGCTCTATAGTGACAGTGTCAAGCAAAAAGAGCCTGGCACACGCCCCTTTCCTGTCCCGAACCTCATCATTGTGCCCCTTTTACAAACCAGTCTTGGATCGATTTTATCTGGGGATAGGCAGGCTTGGCATTGCAAATCCGCGCCAGCGTCTAGCAAAGAGTATTGACGGTGTCTGGATCGTCACACGGGATATCGGTGTAACGAGCTTTCACTCCTATTCACAAACTAGCACCCAATAGTGGCACGCTACATGACCATGGGAGTGGCTCAAATACGGGAAAGCGAAAGGCACAACAGGCTATTCGACCCAATGCAACACGTAGGGTCCTGTCCATGACGCGCACGTTAGGACCGTTAAAAGAAAAAGCTTCCAGGCATTTCTTCGTTCCCCTACCAGTGGTCGCCAACATTCCCACCATAGTCATACTCCTGAGGATAATCATCAGGTCCTTGACCATCATATGCGCCCTCGTCGTCTCCCTGAGGATAAAATCCAGGCCCTTGATCGTCATCGTCGTAGCCTTGTCCACAGTCCTCGTTCCCGTCATCCGTGGCAAAATAAGAGCCTTGGGTACCATCCTCATATCCTCCTGGTTCTCCAAAAGCGTTCCCGAAGTAAGGCACCTGGCCATCGCCATCGTTTTCTCCAGGTTGAGCATCCTGATCTAGGAGATCAGGCCCTTGATCGTCATCATCATCTCCAAGTTGATCACCGGCGTACTCGTCGTTATCCGCACCATCATCCTGATCCTCCTGGAGATAAGGCTCTTGACCATCATCGTCCCTCTCCCAGTTCGGGGATGCTAACCTCATCATTATCAGCTTCTGAATCCCCATCGTTCCCAGCGAGTTCGGCGCCAATGTCCTCGTCCGTCTGGAGATACGCCTCATCGTCTTTTTCATCGTCTCTTTCCGGTCCTCTACCCGCATCTTGCTCTTCTTGGAGATAGAGCTCTTGGTCGCCATCATCGTCTCCTTCAAGTGGTGCCTCAACATCCTCATCTTCCTGGAGTTGAGCCTCTAATACGCCATCGTCATCCTCATTCACGCCAATGCTACTGTTATCGTCTTCCCGGAGATAGGTCTCTTGATCATCGTAACTGTCTCCAACCGGTTCACTGTCAATGTCTTGGTCTTGTGAAAGGTCATCGTTTTCTCCGTCTTCTCCACTACCCAGGTCATCGTCTTCCTGGATATAAGGCTCTTGATCCTCATCGTCTTCTCTATCCGGTCCGCTGCCCGGGTCCTCGTCCTCTCGGGTATAGGGGTCTTGGTAACCATCAGAGTCCCCTAATTCATCACTAGCGTCCTCATCTTCCTCAAGGAGATAGGTCTCTTGCTCATCATAACCATATGTTGCCGACTTTCCAACAGCGTATCTGGATACGCCGTTGTCGGGGGAGTAATGACCTGAGTCATACTCGCTTGTTGCTCCGTCGGCCCAGAATCCGTCCACCACTCCTCCACCCTCCACATTCCATCCGTACTCGTATTCGGCGCTCCTCCCCAAGTCAGCGTCAAATTCTTGCTGGCGATATTTCTGGTAACAAATACTCAGTCTGGCTCCGCTTGTGACAGAATGTGAAATCATACTCTGTAGTGGCCTTCGAACAGACCGTTGGCATATGACTGGATCTGTGCATCGACATCTAAGCCCCGGCGACGCCACAGGGTTACCAACTCTTTGACGCGACGTTGCATGGCTCCAGTTAACACGACAACGCTTTGCATTGCCTCCCCAACAACCTCCGAGGGAAATTCCGACTTGTCCACGAGCTCCAAGTATCGCGAGACGAGTATCCAGGCAAAAACGCAGAATGTCTGACCCAGTCGTGAGTACACATACACCAATGCCATAATCACTTCACCTCTTCAATGCGCTCGCTCCCCGTGACAGGTGCAAGTATCGAATAATTGATCTTGTGGTTGACGCTCATGAGTTGCGTCTTGATCTTGGTTTCGTTACTAGCTCGCAGGTCATCGCGGAGCCTGCGCATCTTCGCCTCGGTGGCGGGATCAAGCCTATGCATGTCGTGGACACTTTTCATAAATTCGTTTATGGGTTCCTGAGTTTCCGAAAGGAATCGGTTAACAAGTGTAGCGCGAGCGCCCCTTGTGGTCCATGTGTTTCTCCAGCTGTGCATAAATCTTGTTGACTTCGTCTCTGTACCTGCGTAGGGTTAGACGTTGAGGACTATGCGATAGGAAACGTGACAAACAACTGATTGTCTGCACCCCATCCATACGCCCCGCTTTGAGATCTGGTGAGTGACGCATATAAGTAGAAGAGTCAAGACGCACTATGCGACCCATTGTGGCACAGACAGCTTGGCGGGCTTTTTGTGTATGAACTTGTTGAAATCGATAACGGTGATGTTACCACATCCGTCTGTATTGCGCCAAACAAATCAGAGGGTGGAACGCAACCTGAGGTCTCATTCTTACCATCGCCAATGGCACCCCCGATAGCTTCCGTATGCCAAGTCAAAATGTCATCGATCTGCCGCGGATATAGAATCACACCTACCGGAGTGAACTGTGACAGACGGCAGGTAAGCGGTCATTAGAGTGGCAAGGTGGGCTGCGCACGGTGAACGTTGGAAATAATCGACCTGGTCCAAGCATCATTGTGCTCCGCGTGGGGGTTATCCACCTGATATTTCCTGAATTGTGTATCATAGTAACGGTTCACCCCGCCAACGAGCTGCTGGGAATCCACGATTGATTCCATCGCAGCCTTGCTAAAAGTCAACAACGCCCCCAAACAATGTTACAGCGTCGCTTACCGTGTCTTGATAATCCCACAAATTGTAAGCAAAACAGATTTTACGGCATGCATAACAACTCACTCTTCCAGATAGCCTTTGCCTCAGGATTGGTGTCGGTCTGGACCTTTTGTTGCGACCCAGAAACCCATTGATCCAGTGTGTATCGAAGCTTCAACGCAAAGGAGGCTCTGTCGCCGCGGTGAGTCAATTGCTGAATTGTGGTGGTAAAGGCCGGCCTTGCGACTTACTGGCTTTGCTTCAAGGTCGTCTCTGCGGTTTCCTTGATAGCGTTTGCAATACCCTGAGTGACGCTCTCTCCAACAGAGGTGGCAAGTCGGTTCAAAAGGTTGCCGTTCTGCGCACAGCAATCATGACATACTCGGGGGCCATGGACGATTATTTCAAACTTACCATCCGAACCGCTGCTTCCCCTCCGTGATTTGATAGGAAAGCTTCCACAATATCCTCTTTCTCATCCCTGATGCTGGAATAGAACGCCCGGTTCCCCGACAATTGCGACTCTAATTGCGCAAGTATCTCGACGTGTTTGCTGGGTTGTTGCACAGCTTGTTGAGAGAGCAGACCAATCAAATCTCTCCTAAGCTGTTCAATACGATCCGCAAAGCGGTCAAGGCTCTCCTTGTTGTTCTTCCAATGTAATAGATGTTCTGTGAGAGGTATCACATTTCCTGTCAATGATGCTTTATGGAGTTTCTTACTAAGGCGAGGCTCGAGCGCCTTGGTTCCATAGTAAGCCCTGGGATTGAACAGATCGGTAATTGCCAATATGTTCACGATCTCTGGGACGTACTCGCAAAAGTGACCAAATTCTTCCATCAGACTCTTGAAGGTCTTCAACAATTCTCTGAGAGAGTCAGCGATCGATTTTTCAGGCCGAGACTTGAGGACTCAGTGCGCCTAAACGGCGCCAACGCTCTCGCCTGCCATTCCGTCGACGGTTAGATAGTAACTGCACAGCCCAGACAACTAGCATACCAAGTCGAAATGAATGACCGATACGCGCACATCGCTCTCGCGCCGGCCAATTTCCAGCTTGATTAGCGCCTGCACAATTGCTGAGATCGTGGATCGGAATAAGAGAAGGTGCGTACGGCGAGGGTGTTACACACTTGCGTGCATGGTGGGAAGAAGGCACCGAGCTTGGCGAAGGAAATGGACGACTTGACGACCAGGTGCAAGGAGTGAACTGACGACCTCGCCAGCTCTGTTAACGACATTGTTTCGATCTTCTTGCGACGCTTTGGCCTTCTCAATATTTACACGCGACGTGGACATTGCTTTTCCAGCAGCTTCAATACTGCGAATCACTCTTTGATAGATCTCGTCTGTAAACAACGTCAAGATCCGTATCGAGCGAGTCCGAATAAGCAGCCGCCTTGCCTAGCTCTGAAGACGCCGATTTGGTAGTAACGCTAGGCTTTGAGCTGGCAGTATTCGGAAGGTTGATGTTACTACCGGGCTTGATGTCTGCGGCACTGGTCTTGATGTTCGTGGGCTTATGGTTGGCATTGAGGGTATCATGCTTGACGTTCGAGGCACTGTGACTAGACTCGAAGTGAGCAGCATCAGGTTTGACCTTGACATTACGCTTTGAGTTTGCAGCACTAGCCCTGAGACTTGTGGCACCGGGCTTGCTATTAGTTGTACTAGGACCGGGTTTAGCCCTTGGTTTGGGATTTGCACCGGCAGGCTTAGGCCCCGTGTTCGGCGAGGTGTTTGCGACATCAGGGTTGGGTTTGGTAGCAGGCTTGGGATTCGCAGATTCAGGGTCGGGCTTGGGACCGGGCTTAATATGTACGGATTCAGAGTGAGGATTGGTACTAGGCTCGGAGTTTGCAGCACCAGGATTGGGCTTGGTGCTAGTCGTTGGTTTTGCGGCATCAGAGTTTAACTTAGCACTCCGTTTGGTGTTTGCGCCTCCAGGTTTAGGCCCAGTATTCGGCTTGGGATTTGCGGATTCGAGGCGAGGATTGATATCAGGTACAGAGTCTGCGGCAGCAGGCTTGGGATTGGTGCTAGTCTTTGGTTTTGCGGCATCAGGGTTCAACTTAGAACTCGATTTGGGGTTTGTGGCGCTAGCCTGGACGCCAAGCCTAGGTTTGAGTTTCGCGGTACTAGACCTTCGGTCAGGGGCATTGTTATTAGTTGCCAGTGTTACGTGTTCGTTCATCGAGCGTGTCTTGGAGGAAACGGTGGGATATTGTACTCCAACCCTGCGCTCTTAAATATGATCTGATGATACGGTAGACGCTGGGAACACGTACCTAACCTTACGGAGAACATTACAGGAGTAATGTCAATAGGTCATCCCTATTTGATTTCATCTCCGCAGTAATTTTACAGCCATGTGGCCGACGCTATAGCGACACCGTATGTTACAGCCACGAGAGATCTTCGTCGCCTTCGCCCAACTGGATGAATTGAAACAGTTTCAGCCAATAGGACAGACATTAAGTACAGGTGACCGAGGCGACCGACCACCCGGCCAGCCATCAGACCATGAAATCTCTTTGAAAGGATCAAACACTGTATGCTATTCATGGCATCGTGAATTGTATCAGTTGTCAGAGCGACGAATGCCAGTGGGGCTAGATACGGTGTGCTGCATGGATACCATTTGAATAGATGAGAGACAGAATAAATACGTACTGCACTAATGTCAAGGGCCCAAGATAGATATCCTTTGTAAACCAAGTTGACGCTGTGTTCATCTTTCGCGTGTATTGCGCGCTCTGCCTAAGCATTGGGAATTGAACATGACTCATGTCCCCTTTTCAAGACCCAACGCAATGTGTGATATCTGAATCGAATCATTATAGGTCACACCTTCGGGAGGATACAACCCACCTGCCAATGTAGCGAACGAATCCAGACATGGAGCAGGCGCCCCGCGAATTTCCCCGATATGTTGCCACCGTGCACCGCGAACACCTCACGTAACCACTCGAAACGTTCCAGCGCTATTGCACTTCCTGATAGAGACAAGGGCCTGCGCAAAGCCGCGGTTAGTATGGGACCTGGGGCAGAGGCATAACGATGACTTGAAGGACCACCAAAATGTTATACTTGATTCTGGCAGACCGCCCACATCAGCAAACCACAAAAAAAATTCCCGGGTTTTCGTTGGTTTCCACTGGTTTCCCAGTTTCCAGAAACTGAAAACCCAGAAACTGGGAAACCTGGTAGACATCATGAAGCACACTGGAAAACAATTCAAGTTTTCTATGGTCACATCGACCATCTGAGTGAGCGATGCTGGCACCTTGCATTGGAATGTGCAGACAACAATGGTGACGATGAATCCCTTCATCGTGCTGATGCCTCGATGATATCTGCATTCCATGATGATCTGTATATACCTGAGAGTCCCCTCAAGGCTTAGATCCGTACCAGCTTGAATTGACTTCCAATTACAAGTAAAATGACGTATACCCTATTTCTGACCATTTTCAGTGATTTTTTTCCTACTATACTATAGTTCTACCAGTTCCATACTTTCAACAGGTTTCTGTTAGTTTCTTAGGTTTCCATGAAAGATACTCTCAGGTGTTTCCGGGAAACCAGACATGGGTTTCCCAGTCTCCTGGTTTCCCAGTTTCTGCTGGTTTTTTTTTTGGTTTCCTGAGGTGAGAAACTGATGGAAACTAAAATCCATCTTTACTGATGCAACCCCACCTCAATTTATGAGCACACATGATGTAGCTTCTAGTAAAGATTTTGAAGCTGAGGTGAAGATCTGAGGGTGCAACAATCACTACATGGAAGCCAGAAGCAGGACTAGTGGCACATGAGGGGAATTCAGGAATACAGGATTATCTCTTTCTCTTTTTTTTTTTGTTGGCTCACTTTTTGAGCCTTTTAAGTACACCTTTGCACCTATGATACTTGTAAGTACTAGTCGTAAAATTTTGCTATGTAGTGTAAAAATTTCTTTTGTCAAGTAAGCCAATGTTGCCTTTGTGGCCTTTAGCCATGGCAACAAGCTTGCATTCTCGGTGAGCTCCACAGTGTCCTTAAGACATTTTTGCTTGGGCCCGTATCTGAGACATTTAGGTGAAACCTCCCCTTTTTTGGCTTTTTAGTATTTAGCACATGCGATTGGAAATGAATGAGATGGATGTGAGATTGAGGCAAGGAGTCATTCAGAGCAACTTTCCCCCACAAAGGGGGAGGGTTCCAAAAATTTTATTCTGGGCCCTTTCAGGTCCCGAGGCGTAGCATGTCACACCGCGAAGGCACTTTGCATGTCTTTGCCTTTGGTGGAGCAAAATCCACCACTCCCCTCTCAAGCTCGCGCAATCCGAAAGAGCATCTTCCACCTGGGAAGAGCTTTGGTCAGGATATCCGCCGTCATATTGTCAGTCGGACAATAGACTAGTTTTAGTTTGCTGTTTGCCACAACCTGTCAGATGAAGTGGTATCGAATGTCGATGTGCTTTGTCCGGGCGTGGTAGTTGTCGTTCGTTGCTAATTTGAGTGCAGACTGATTGTCACAATATACTGTGGTTGGATTGATGGGTAAGGAGAACAACTTGTTTACGAGTCTTCGAAGCCAGATGGCTTCTTTCGCCGCATGCGTTGTGGCGACATATTCGGCCTCGGCAGTGGACAGTGTAATGAGTTCTTGTTTTCGTGAGCTCCAGGATACTGACCCTCCATCGATGAGGAAGACGTGCGCGGAAATGGCACGTCTATGTTCTTGATTTGCGCCATCCGCGTCAGTGTACCCTAATAGATCATGATGTTCGCCGCCATAAGTCAACTCGTATCTCCTAGTGCCAGCCAAGTATTGGAATATGCGTTTTACCGCTTCCCAGTGGACATGGCCTGGATTTCCGAGGTATTGCGATAAATTCGCTATGGCGAATGTGATGTCTGGTCGGGTTGCGACGGAGGCGTACATGAGGCTTCCGATTGCCTCCCTGTACGGCATTTTTCTCATCTGGGCGAGTTCGGCTGGGCTGCGTGGGCAGTTGTCCCTGGAGTAGATCACTCCCGGGACCATGGGCGTGTCGGATGGCTTCACGTCTTGAAGTGCGAAACGTGAAAGGATATTATCGATGTATGTTGTTTGTGATAGGGAGATGGTTCGTGCGGATCGGTCGCACGACACCTTGATGCCTAGGAGCCAATGGATGGGCCCCAGGTCAGTGAGCGCGTACTTGCTGTTGATCTTAGTTTTGTACTTGTCGATCAGTTCGGGCGAATCACCTGTGAGAGCACAATTGTCGACATGTATGGCGAGGATGAGGGTGTGGTGACTTTCGTGAGTGTGGAATACTCCTGGGTCTGCATCGCTGACGCGGAAGCCCAGTTCAGCGAGTGCGCACGAAAGAGTGTCGTACCATTTCCTCCCTGCCTGTTTCAGCCCGTACAACGACTTGCGCAGCCGTTTCACCGTACCCTTGCCCTTCCCACCCTCGTATCCTGGAGGTGGCAACATGTAAATTTCCTCATCTTCGTCCAGTTCGCCATTGAGGTAGGCGCCGTTGAAGTCAAAGGATTCTACCTCCCAATCGAGGCGGGCGGCAAATGCGAGAATTGTTTGCAAACTTGCTAGTTTTGCGACAGGGGAGTAGGTGTCGAAATAATCGACCCCATGAATTTGTGAGAAACCTTGCGCTACGAGTCGCGCCTTGTACTTGTTGATTGATCTGTCTGCCTTGCGTTTGATGCGAAAGACCCACTTTGACCCAACTATAATCTTTCCTTCTGGTCAAGGCACAGTGGTCCATGTTCCGGCCTGATCAAGGGTTAGCATTTCGTGGTCCATAGCTTCCTTCCAAAGAGGCCAGTCGGCACACGCTTGTGCCTTGGTGAGCGTCCTGGGATCCCCTTCCGCTTCCTGAATTGCGGTTGTGATGGTGTCGTTAAGTTCAGCCTGATGTGCGGAATCCACACATTCGGGTGTTAGGTCAAATGTGTACCCGGTGTAATTGGGGTGTCGCGCTTGTGAGCGATTCCCCGAAGCCTTGCTGCTGGTGAGGCTTCTTCCATCCGCCGTACCTTCGCTGCTGGCAATTTTTTTGTAATGGTCCGAAGGTTTTGGCGCCCATTGAGATCGCCGCAGGGGTTCTGATGGTGTGTTGACCAGGTTGGGTGTCGTTACTAACTGTTCTTCCATTTCTTTTTCCTGTAGTTGTTCGTCTACCTCCAGGTCAGAGTCATCTTCTTCTCGGGGGACAGTACCCCCACCTGCAGTATCAGGCGTGGTTGGTGTGTCCGAAGTCGAAATGCCGGGACTAGATGGCATGGTGGTTGCGGGCTGAGGAGGTGTGGCTATGGCTGGCATGGGTTGCTTTGGTGTAGTCGGTGTGGGCTGCGGTGATTTGGTGGGTGTGGTGGGCGGTGCGACTGGTGTCACAATATCGGTGCTGGAGGGGGGGTTGTGAGCTACTACGGGTACGAACACCACATTTTGCTTTACAGAGATTGTCTTGCGTTCCGGCCAGTAAACCCTGTGCGCATGAGTGCTGTCAATGTCACAGCCGACCCATCGCGCTTCGGCTGTGCGCCCGTCCAGCTTGGACCCGGGTTTGGTGTGCACCCAGATGCATTGACCCCATTCCGGTACTCCTGACAGATTGGGCTTGTCCCCACACAGACGTTCGTGAGGTGTGACATTACCAAGTATCTGAGTGGATGTCCAGTTCTTCAGCCAGACAGCAAATTGTATGGCTTCTCCCCACAGATTCTTGGGAAGTTGTGCATGGTGTCGCATAGCGTGTACACATTTGAGGAGTTGGCGGTTGAGTGACTCGGCCACCCCCGTTGTGTTGAGAGGTATTGTGCGTGGTCAGGTGTTGCTCTGTGCCTTGTGCCTCGAAGAAATTCGTGAATTTGTTGCTGGTATACTCCCCTCCGTGGTCCAAGCGGAGTCGCTTGATGGCGATGTTGTATTGAGTTTTGACCCATAATGCGTACGTCCTGTATGCTTCAAAGGCTTCATCCTTTGTTCGTAGGAGCGCGATTTTAGTGTATCACAAGTGGTCATCTGTGAATATGATGTAGTACTTGCGTGCCCCGAGGCTAATCGTGCGGGCTGGCCCCCACACGTCTGTGTGTATTTTGTCCCCGAAGGCTTCGGCTTGTGGCACGCTGCGTTCCTTTTTGATGGGCTTGCATGTTGCCTTAGCATATTCGCACGATTCACAGAAGAAATCAGTGCCATCATCGATTAAGTGTATGCCTGTTATTGCCTTAGAGTGAATAAGGGTTCGAATTGACTTGGCGGCAATGTGACTGAGCTGCCTGTGAAGCATGAGAATAGGCACGTGCTCGGTTGCCGCGTTTGCTTCAATTTTGTTTTTCATGTGCATGACTTCGTACAATCCGTTTGGGCTTGGGGTTATCAACCCGATTTTCTCCCCATTGTGTTTTTTGATTTTGCAACCTTCTTTGGCAAATGAGACTGAGTACCCGGAGCGGGTTATACGGCTGATTGAGACTATGGTGAGTCCTAGGTCCGGCGTGTGGAGTACGTTGCGTAGTTTGATGGGCGTTGACGATGATTTGTTAGGTACGTCAATCATCATGTCTCCAGTCCTGATTGCATAGAAAACGCGGTTATTCGCCGCGCTTATGGGCCTAGGTTCAATATTGCGATAAGTGACAAATCGGTGATGGAAAGGGGACATGTGGGTCGAGGCTCCCAAGTCATAGAGCTCAGCCTCATGTTTGGTGCATGTCTCGCTCATTGCTGTGGCTAACTGCTCTTCAAGTCTTCGGGCACACAAGTTGTCTTGCCCCGAGTCCCGTTCATTTGTGTCATCATCAATGACGCTTTCGATGGCTGCCCAGGCCTCGACCTCCTTGATTTTCTCGGCAGCTATAGCAGCGCCGTCCTTTGACTTGGTTTTGTGCTTTGGTTCTTGGCCCTTCTTGCCACCACCCTTGGCCCAGCAGTCCGCCTTTACATGCCCCCTTTTGTGACAGTTAAAACATTTGATGTCACGCTTTTGCTTCTTTTGAGCTTTAGCCGCGAACGCTTCGTCATTGTCTGACTTGTCCTTCCTTAGGGCACGTTTGTTGTATTCGTCCGTGATGAGGTGGGTGATGGATGTCGGGGTGATGTCTTTCCCCACGATGTCGGCCACGGTGGAAATAGAGTTGAGGGCGCCATCGTAAGATTCAGGTAATGACCCCATGATGATATTGGCATAGTGGTTGTCGCTGACGCTCTCGCCCATGGCTGCTAGTTGCTTGCGCATGTCGGCGAGTCTTTCAAAGTGCTCGCGTACATTGTCGTCTTCTCCACAGCACGTGTTTTGGAGCTTCCTCCCTAAGTCAACCAGTAAGTTTTTGGATCTTCCTTCAAAGATCCCTTTTAACTCGTCCCACACGTCTTTCGTGCAGGTACCACTTTTGATGCGGTTGAAGATGGTGTCGGGCATGGTCGTCGCGACCATGTGTTTAACAACGGCCTCGTCTGAGGCCCAATTTGTCTCGGGGGCCATGCCCCTGATACTCCCGGCGTCCTTATATGCCTGAGTAATTGATGTGGAAGAGAGGTGATCCTGCATGCCACAGGCACTCAATGCCCATGTCATTCGGTCTCGGTATGTGACCCAATTTGCCCCATCTGCTGTTAACTTGGTTACAGGTGTCCTAAAGTCCTCATTCATAGTGCTCAGATAAAACGGAGTAAGCGTTAAACGTTCTTTAGTAAGGTGTGTACTGATTTATTGGGCGTCTTCAGGGCCCATAACCTAGTAAAGATTTTGAAGCTGAGGTGAAGATCTGAGGGTGCAACAATCAGTATGTGGAAGCCAGAAGTGGGACTAGTGGCACGCGAGGGGAATTCAGGAATACAGGATTATCTCTTTCTCTTTTTTTTTTGTTGGCTCGCTTTTTTGAGCCTTTTAAGTACACCTTCGCACCTACAATACTTGTAAGTACTAGTCATAAAATTTTGCTATGTAGTGTAAAAATTTCTTTTGTCAAGTAAGCCAATGTTGCCTTTATGGCCTTTAGCTGTGGCAATGAGCTTGCATCCTTGGTGAGCTCCACAGTGTCCTTAAGACATTTTTGCTTGGGCCTGTATCTGAGACATTTAGGTGAAACCTCCCCTTTTTTGGCTTTTTAGCTTTTAGCACATGTGATTGGAAATGAATGAGATGGATGTGAGATCAAGGCAAGGAGTCAATCGGAGCAACTTTCCCCTGTGAACGGGGAGGGTTCCAAAAAATTTATTCCGGGCCCTTTCAGGTCCCAAGGCATAGTGCGTTGCACTGCAAAGGCACTTTGCATGTCTTCGCCTTTGGTGGAGCAAAATCCACCAGCTTCTGATCTTGCAAGGCTCAAATCTTTAACCCAAGCAAGCATCGGAGTGGCAGGCACAGCTAGGCCTGTCCAATGTGCATGGTGAGGTCAGGAAATGTCCTCCTCACCTCCTGCAGCATTATATTAACTGGGAAATTCATGCAGGAATACAGAAGTGAAATGGCTGTGTCCTCAGCAGCATCTCAAGCGAGCATGTATGAATAATGGTAATGCATGTCAGTTTCCAAATTGCCATTGTAAACATGACTAGGATTTTGTTGCACAGCATAGAGCCCAGCTAACAGGCCAAGCAACCCACCTTAGAGGTTGTGCTAATGCTCAAGTGATATTGGGGTGTAGAGCGATGTGTATACTCGTCTACATGTATGGTATTTATACCTCTATGACCCAGGGCTGTTCCTAAGTCAAAAAGAGGTGACTACTGGTGTCCACTATATTGCGCACTCAGTGATGTGTGATGTGGAAATGTTCTAGATGCAGCATAAGGCTGCATCTTGTGATAGATAGCGTAGTATGCATAACCCTATTGCCATAAGCGCATATGCTAAAGTTCTGTCTAACATGTAACATCTATGAGTGGATCTTGAACCTTGTATGAAGGTCTTTGCCTTCTTTGATCCATTTGGGTTCCGGTTCAACACTCCCCCTTGCTAAGTGCATTGGTAGATGCTGTGAGCATTTTCCCACATTCAGGGGTAGAACGTTAGTCCTAGTTGCTCCCTGAATTTGAGGAACTTGACGTGACCAAGGTTCTTGGTGAACATGTTGGCTGGGTTGTTAGCCCCTTCAATAAAGAATAGCTCCACCTGCTTGTTTTGTATGACTTCATGAATAAAGTGATAGCGCAAATCAATGTGTTTGATGTGCTTTTCTTGCACAGGGTTGGAGGCTAAGAATATTGAGCCTTGGTTATCACCGAACAGTGGGATGGGAGCAAGATTGATGCCAAGTTCTGTTAGTAAGGATTTAATCTAAACTAACTGTCTGCTCATGTCAGAGAGCAACATGTACTCAGCTTCTGTGGAGGAGAGTGCAACTGTTTTCTGCACTCGTGAGTTCCATGAAAATATTGCTCCAGCCAGGTTCACCATATAGCCTGTAGTGGACTTCCAATTTGTCAGATCAGAAGCCCAGTCAGAGTCGGCATATGCCATCAAGCTGCCATTAGATGGTCCATCATAGAGCAAGGCATAATTGGCGGTTCCCAAGAGGTATCGGCAAATATAGTATGCGTGATTTAAATGATCCTCTGAGGGATTGGCAGCATGCTATGACAACTTAGTGACCACAAAGGCTATGTCTAGATGCATTCCAAGCATTATGTATAGGAGTGATCCTATAACTTGCTGGAATTTTGACCGCAAGGCTGGGTCAGCAGCAGAAGTGT
The DNA here is from genome assembly GCA_025769875.1 of Russula earlei. Classification (NCBI taxonomy): domain Eukaryota; kingdom Fungi; phylum Basidiomycota; class Agaricomycetes; order Russulales; family Russulaceae; genus Russula; species Russula earlei. Next base: position 36,618 of record JAGFNK010000357.1, read on the forward strand.
TGGGAGAGGGGTGATAGCCCTCTGGTAACAGAGTAGGAGCAGGGTTTGCATTAAGCAAGTTGAAATGCTGCAGCGCTTTCTTTAGATATTCAGTCTGGTCCAGATGTATCTGGCTGGACTTGCATATGATGTGCATGCATAGAAATTCTTGGGCATTGCCCAGATCTTGACATTCCCAGAGCTTCATGAAGTGCTCCTTTGTTTTATTGATTTGTTTTTTGTCTGCTCCAAAGAAGAGCACATCATCAACATAGACGATGGCTATGATGCTCTTGTCTTTACTAACAAAGAGCCCAGAGTCAGACATAAGGTGAATAAGGCCAAGCGAGGCCATGGACTTGTCAAGGGCTTTCCACCATGCAAGTGCCGCTTGCTTGAGTCCATATATTGCACATTTAAGGCACATGACTTTATGCTCTTGGCCTTTTATTTTGAAGCCCTCAGGCTGCTCCATATAGAGCTCTTCATTGAGCTTGCCATAGAGAAAGGCAGTCTTGATGTCTAGTCCACTAATGTGCCAGTTTTTGAGCGCTGCAAGCGCAATCATCAGGTGGACTGTCTCAAACTGTACCATGGGTGAGAATATTTCGTCATAGTCAATGCCTTCTACTTGGGAGAAGCCTTTGGTGACTAGTCTGGCTTTTTTACAACCATCAGACTTAAGGTTGAATACCCATCTATTTTTAATTATTTTGCAATCCTTGGGAGGATCAACTAGTTTGAAGACTTTGCATCTGCAGAGGGATTCCAACTCCTTGCAACAAGCATCTTTCCACTCCTTTTGGGGTTCACCTGGCATTTGCAGAATGTCCCTAAAGGTCCATTCATGAATCTTCGCAGTATCAGGTGCTTCTGAACTTAGTGGAACTGCTTGGGCGAGCAGATAGTTCAGAAATTTGACTCCCCCTTCCCTTGCAAGACATAGAATGTCTTCTACCTCATCCTCAGAGGCTTGCGGCGGTTGATCGTCAATGACGACAGGAGGGTAAGGGCCTGGTGTGGCCGATCCTGATGTGCTATCCTTGCCGGAGCTACTGGGTTGGTTTTCTGTCATTGTTCTCCATGTGCCTGTGCACCAAATGTCTTTTTCCACTTCTGTGGGGTGTCTGTGTTCACTGTAGATGTTGCCAGGATGGGTAGGTAATTTCCTCAACCACTGAGACCTTTGAAGAGGTACAGGCTCTTCAACAGGAGGAGGGGATGGTGTAGGAGGGACAGGTGTTTGCTTGCATTCCTCTTCTTGTGGTGCCTGTATAGGCTGCTCATTGTCCTCACTTTTAATTGTAGGGAATGGGTCATCAACACCAGGAATGGTGTCTTCAACAGGTTGTTGTGGTAGTTCCTCACATGGTTCATTATTGCTGTTTTCAGTGCACTTGGCGGAGCTTGAATTCCACCCAAATCGGCGCAGAAACCCCCTCAAACATGCGGGATGAATATCTCCCTCAAAACAGCTTCAATTCATATGAAATTTATTGTCCCTGAATCGCCTGAATGAGGGCTAGGCAGCCCCATTGTTTTCATGAGATTTGAGTGAGAATTGGTGGAGCTGGACTCAAGCCACCTCCACATGTGTATTAGATGAATTACAACTCAAAATCATGGTCTATATCTATTATTTTTCCCTCATGTTGTACCCATGGGCTGTCTTGAGGCAGCCCCATAGTGTTTTTGACTCAAGTGTTGTGGTGTGCAACATTGTTCTCAGTGTGATCGGAGTGACGGCCAGCCACTCATTGCCCCTCTCACCTCTCCATTCTGACCATCCTTTGCCCTCATTCCCACCACACCCGCTGTCTCAGCCGCATCAGTCGCACTGCTCCCTTCCAACTCGCATTTGGCCCTCCACACCCACAGTCTCAGCCACGCCAGTCACACTGCCTGCATCGACCTGCCATCTGTCTTCACCACGTGCTGCACTCCTTCAGCATGCCGACTCAGTTAGAATACCTCAAGCTCAAGTGGGATCTGGAGGACCTTATCACCTCCTTGTCAAGACTCCGCATGTGTGACCGGGAAGATGTAGACAAATACTACCAGAGTTTCAGGGCAATCTGTGGTCCCCTCATCCATGCGTGCCGCCTGTGCTACAAAGATTGCGACAAGTCATTCTGGCTCGGACTCCACCCGGACGACTGCCGGATGGTCTCCCAACATCTCAGCCCCTGGCACCTGAATGAACAGCAGAGGCACTTTGTCGATTTCCAAGAAGTATTCGACACACTAGTCAAGATATTCTCTCAGTGTCCCTGTGACATTCAGCGGGAACGCCAACTCTGCTCTGCAGACAAAGACGAAGACAACTACACATACCCTGCACCCATGCCCGCTCCAGCCTCCATCCCTACATTGTGCACCATCGCCTCCGCCTTGCCTGCCTTGCCCATTGTCCCTGCGGTTCCCACCTTGTCTGCCGTTCCTGTCACCTTGTTCACTGCCACCATCCTTGACTCACCAGCCATCATCACCTCAGCTCCACCTGCCCTCGCCATCCCAGCATCACCCACATTCACTATCATCGCCACCTCGTCTGTCCCTGCCGCCGTAGCCTCAGCTGTGACATTGCCTATCGCCACTGTCCCTGTCTTTGCCCAACCAGCTCCCACGCCCTCAGTGTCGCCTGCTATGGCCACTGTCTCAGCTCCATGCACAACCACCATCTCAACCTCGCCCACTGACGTTTTAGCGCCGCCCGCCCACTTCAGCCCTTGCAGCCTTGTCTGCCACCCCTGCCCTCGTCTCATCTGCTCCCACGCCCTCAGTCGTCTTGTCACCCTCAGTCTCGTCCATCACCTCGTCCGTTGCCACAGTAGCCTCAGTCATGCCAGCTGCCAACTTCACATCAGTCTCCATCTTAGCCTCGCCCATACTTGTCAGTTCAGCCCAGTCCGTCATAGCACCAGCATCGCCAGCCGCCGCCGTCTCCACCCTGCCCTCAGCCTCAGCCTTCTCAGTCTCAGCCACTGCCACCGCGCCCCTAGTTTTGCCAGCCGTCTCCATTGCCCCAGCTTCAGATCAGTCAACCGCCGCCACCACGCTCTTAGCCTTGCCAGCCGCCTTAGTCTCGTCAGCCGCCACTGTAGCCTCAGCCTCAGCCACCAACATCTTAGCGCCACATGCCGCTGCCTCCACCACCATCTCACAAGCCACCACCGCCACACCCTTGTCAGCCACAGCCGCTGTCGCCGCTGTGTCACCCTCAGTCGTCGCCTCCACCCCGTCTGCCTCCACCATCGCACCAGCTCAGTCCACCGCCACCTTCTCAGTCTCAGCCTCAGTCTTCTCAGTCTCAGCCGCTGCTTTAGTAGTTTCACGCGACACCAGCACCGCCGCACTGTTGCAACCCCTCGCCACCAGCACCACCCCAGAAGACCAAGAAGGCCTTGGCCACAAACTTAGCCACAACACACCACAACAGGAGCAGAAGCCGCCACCACAGGAGAAGCAGTCGCCGATGCCAACAGCATGCCGCACACCACCTCCCACATCACCTCCCCATCTGTTTGCGTGCTCTCACCCACATCTGCTGCCGACACCTGCAGTGGAGACGACCCTGCCACCACCGCCACAAGATGACAGATCCCACCCCCGTGCAAGCCACCCCATGCATCCTCTTTCTCGAGTCCTCGCCACCTATGTCTCTATCTACGAACTCATGCTCACCGCCTACGCCTTTGCTCCTCGTCCACGCCTGCTGCCACCACCTGCAATGGAGATGACTCCTGTATATAAAAACACCCTAGCTACTCTGTAGTAGAAAGAGTTCAGAATAGGACCCCTCTTTGCAACCCACTCCTCTCTGTCTGTGAAAAACAAGAAGGATGGTCAGAATTGAGAGGCGAGAGGGGTGATGAGTGGCTGGCTGTGACTCCAATCGCACTGGAAACAATGTTGCACACCACAACACTTGAGTCAAAAACACTATGGGGCTGCCTCAAGACAGCCCATGGGTACAACATGAGGGAAAAATAATAGATATAGACCATGATTTTGAGTTGTAATTCATCTAATACACATGTGGAGGTGGCTTGAGTCCAGCTCCACCAATTCTCACTCAAATCTCATGAAAACAATGGGGCTGCCTAGCCCTCATTCAGGCGATTCAGGGACAATAAATTTCATATGAGTTGAAGCTGTTTTGAGGGAGATATTTATCCCACATGTTTGAGGGGGTTTCTGCGCCGATTGGGGTGGAATTCAAGCTCCGCCAAGTGTGCTGAAAATGGCAATAATCCACATGGTACCTTTAGTGTGCACTTTGTCACATTTGGGGTACAGGGTCTCATCGTAGAGGGTGGTAGCATTAGTGTAAAGCGTATTATTTGGGAGCCTCATAAAGAGGGAGGCTTTGATCCCCTCAGTATGACCAAGGTAGATCATTAGTTTGCTCTTAGGTGAAAGCTTATTAACTTGACACTTTTCTGGTATATGCACATATGCACCACAACCAAATACTCTGAGGTGTGAGATATCAGGGACCTCGTTCTTTAGGACTTCATAGGGTGTATGCCATTGAAGGTGTCTGGCTGGTGTCCTATTGTAACAGTGTGTCCCATGATTCACTGCAAATTCCCACCAGGAGGGAGGTAGACAAGCTTCAAGGTGCATTGCCTGAACTTTGTCCATTACAGTGTGCATAAAGCACTCTGCACATCCATTCTGTTGTGGAGTGTAGGGGGCACTTTGCAGGATTTTAATTCCTTCATCCTTAAGGATGTTATCAAAGGCCTTGGATTTGTACTCTCTGCCAGCATTGGACATCCACTCTTTGATTCCTGCTTTGTATTGGTTCTTAACCATAGCAAGGAATTGCTTGATGGCCATTATGGTTGATTTTTTATTTTTTAAGAGTGTAATCCATGCATAAGAGGAATAATCATCAATGAAGCTGACAAAATACTCGTACTTATGATACAACTTCACAGGGAAACTCTTAAGGTCCGAGTGGATGCGCTTGAACAGTGCAGAAGCACAAGTTTCAGAAGGGGGGTGCACAGATGCAGGCATCTTGCCTTGTGTGCAGCCAGGACATACTGGCTGTTCCTGAGGATTTTTCAGGTCTTCAGGGAGACCCTTGGTATGTGTCTTTGCATGTGTTATGACATCCTTAGATGGGTGGCCAAGGCATCAGTGAATGACATCATAATCTACCGTGTAGATAAGAGAATGCGCTTGCACGCTTTCAATTGAGGCATCTAACCCATACGTGGTTTGACCTGGGAATAAGGGGTAAGAGGACAGGATTATATGTCTGTCCTCTTGTAGAGAAATATGTCTATTGTTCCCTAATGCATGCATCCCTTGTTGTAAAAACTCCCCCATAGATAATATCCAAGTGTTAATTTTCGGAACATAGAGGACAGGAGAAATGCGCATGACAACCATTTTAGAGTTGACAGTGTGCCAAAGCAACACAGCACCTTTGCCTTCCACATAAATTGTGTCATCGGCAGTTTTCACAGGGGATCTTTCATGCAGCAAAGCTGGCATATACTCTATGAGATTGTTTATTTTGAAGGTGACGTGTGTGGACGCGCCAGAGTCCAGGAGCCATAAGGATCCCATTTTACTCAAGTTGTGCTTTCCTCTACATCTCGAACAATTTTTGTTACATTCACTTTGAAGGGAAGTAGTCCCTGTGCTAATTTGTACATTGTATGATACAAGCAAACACTTGTTAGACATATCTAGCCCTCTTGGGGGCTGGGGAGATGCTAAAAGGTTCTTTAGCAAGTGAAAGGAGAGAGGGAGGCGCACGCACGCTTCATTATCTTCAGGGTCACTGCCCCAATCAAGCAGTTCGTCCAACAGGGTCAGAGCATGCTCAGGGGTGGCAGCACCTTCTGGGATACCATCATATATGTTGAATAAATCTGATGTGTTTGTTTGTGCAAAGTCACCATTGTCCTGGTCCATAGGCTCAGGGACAGGCAACGGTAGTTTGACTGCACTTGATGAGGCAGTGGATTGAGTCGAGATCTGCTGCTCAAGGGTCTTGACTGTCTGTATAGTGGGGGTTACCCCAAGATTGTCAGCAAGATCAAGTGCTTTGTTTAAGGCCTTGTAAGGGGCATGAGTGCATTTGCGAGGGTCAGTCGCAGTTGGGACAGTACGTTGTTGGATCCCCGAGGGACCCAGATGGGTGATAGTGGTAATGGTCGGGAGTGGGAGTGCAGCAACATCCGTAATATGAGAGTGTCTGGGATGTTGAAAATGCGCAGTGTGTGTGATTAGATAGCAGCAGATGATAAGATTGCAGGCAGATCTATCAGACAATAGTTCAGTTTAGTTGATACAAAACTGATATAAATAATGTACCTATCAGACAATAGCTACAATGCGTTATCAGTACAGAGCAATAAGATATCATAGACTAAGTACTCACTTCAGTTTAGTTGATACAAAACTGAAGTGATCTACGTGCTTTGTGGTGTTCTTAAGTACCTGAGACTGCCACTAAGTGCAGTGCAGCTAACTACCATTATGGATCACTAAGTATGTCTGAGGATCAGTGGTAACTAGCTACTGATTGTCCGAAATCATCTAATCAATGTCTCTAACACATGCTGCAGCATATGAGCTGAAGCCAGTAATGCCCGGTCCGGGTGATCTGACACGTCAACGCATCAGAGTTGTGATTGCATCACAATGCACCTGGGGCTCAGGCCAGTGCTGATCTCAACACGGGACCATGGCTGTGATCGGCTTTCTCCTTGCCTTTCCCTTTTCCTTTGCTGCCACACTTACCATGCTGGCGCTTGTCCTTATCTTCATTGCGCTTGGGCTTATTGCCCTGCTGCTGAGAAGAGAAGGAGGGGTCACTGTGCTTGCGCTTGACAGCGGAGAGCTTCTGCACACTGTGCTTCTTGCTTGTACCACAATTGATCTCAGTTTGGTATTGAGAGACGATAGCCTCTCGCATGTCCTTAGTGTTAAGGTCAGCTAGTTCATAGCTCTGAGTAACAATGTGGACAAGCATTTCCCATTTCTGGGGAATAGCAGCAAGCATGATGAGAGCCTGCAAGGTGTCAGGGATGTGAAGGGCAGAAGTGGTGAGGCGCTGGAATGCAGCATGTATCCGATCCATTTGTGGGCCAGGATGCTGGCTTGGGTTAATGTGAATGGAGATGGCTTCTTTGATATCCTTATAGATGCTAACTGTAGTCGCCGTGCCATAAAGGGTTTCAAGGTGATTCCAGATAGTCTCGGCATTGTCCAGGGTCATGAGATCCTGCTGGATTGTGATGCTTGATCTAAGGACCATATGACCAACTCCCATATCATTCCCTTCATGCCAGTCTTTCAGAGCTGCCTGAGCGACAGCCTGGGCAGCAATCTCTTTGGGAAGAGGCACCTGGGGAAGGGCAGGGATGATTTGCATGTCAAAAGTTCCATTACAATAACCCCACAGTCCAATGGACATGAGGTAGGCTTTCATAGCCTTTGACTAAATACCATAGTTAGTGCCATCAAGGATGGGGACAACAGGGGCAGAGGGTTGAGATGACGACATAATAGCTGTTAGAAGAGGGCTTAGAGGTCGTCAGTAAGAGTATTGTATTCAAAATAAGCTGACATAGTCTCCCCTTAGGGTAGACTAGCTCACCACAGCATGCAGGCTTCGGGGATGCTTTGCCATCATTGCAGCCAATGAAGGCACATGGCTTGCAGGGCCCATAACCTGTCGCACAGCATAGAGCACAGCTAACAGGCCAAGCAACCCACCTTAGAGGTTGTGCTAATGCTCAAGTGATATTGGGGTGTAGAGCGATGTGTATACTTGTCTACATGTATGGTATTTATACCTCTATGACCCAGGGCTGTTCCTAAGTCCAAAAGAGGTGACTACTGGTGTCCACTATATTGTGCACTCAGTGATGTGTGATGTGGAAATGTTCTAGACTCAGCATAAGGCTGCATCTTGTGATAGATAGCGTAGTATGCGTAACCCTATTGCCATAAGTGCATATGCTAAAGTTCTGTCTAACATGTAACATCTATGGGTGGATCTTGAACCTTGTATGAAGGTCTTTGCCTTCTTCGATCTGTTTGGGTTCCAGTTCAACAGATTTTCCAGGCATTGTAGTGTTAATGCCTTCAAGGTTTGTCGTGATGATGTTGATATGGTGGTGCCACTGGTGCTGTGCGTAGTGAATATGCTCCAGTTGGGCTAGGATGATGAGTGATGCATTGCAGAACTCATTTTTGTTGAACTGGAACCCGAACAGATCAAAGAAGGCAAAGACCTTCATACAAGGTTTAAGATCCGCTCATAGATGTTATGTGTTAGACAGAACTTTAGTATATGCACTTATGGCAATAGGGTTATGCATACTACGCTATCTATCACAAGATGCAGCCTTATGCTGCATCTAGAACGTTTCCACATCACGCATCACTGAATGCGCGATATAGTGGACACCTGTAGTCACCTCTTTCGGACTTAGGAACAGCCCTGGGTCATAGAGGTATAAATACCATACATGTAGACGAGTATACATATCGCTCTACACCCCAATATCACTTGAGCATTAGCACAACCTCTAAGGTGGGTTGCTTGGCCTGTTGGCTGCGCTCTATGCTGTGCAACAGTTTTTCTGGAAAAGAAAAGAAATTCAGCTTACTTGCTTGCCAATGCCGCCTCCGTCCACTTCCCATGTCACCCATGGCCATTGTGATATCATTTGGATCAAAGTTGCATGCTTTCACCAAGTCCACAGACTGACCCTAACCCGGTTATTGGAGTACTACGTACCGAATCAACCTGGCATCAGGATCCATGAAGATTTCCGAATGCTAAAGTTTCTGTCTCCAGGTCACTCGGCCGACCTCTTTTTTTCCAAGAGTTGACAGAGTCAACTATGTTTTCGGTTTCTGTGGGGATGAAGTTACTTCTCGGCTACTGTGGGTGTCTTCCATCTCTGCATTGTCGATCGTAGGTTGACTAGAATGGTGACTGTTATACTAGTAGTCAATGACTACTAGTATAACAGTCACCATTCTCATTTTGAACATTATTGCACTATCGGTGAAAGTCAATGCATTTCAAGATTCAATTATCATTTCTTGTTGATCATTGTCCGATTTTGACCATGTTTTGCAGACGTCGCTGATATACTCCCTCTTGCCCTGCCATCCATTACAACTTCGGAATCACCGTCCTTCTTTGTTGTTGTTCATATACCCATTTACCCGACAATGCGACTGTAGGGTTTGCACCTGACTTTGGCCTGGCCAATCACCCATCACTCGTGCGCCGTTCAAGATTGTTTCAGCTATTTATCCTCGGCATCGTCTCGCTTGGTTGTCTCAATTCACGTCGCTACCTACGTATTGGAACTGAACCCTATTTTGGCAGTAACCAACGCCTTCTCGACCTCCCGTTGGAGGAACGTTCCGCCCAACTGCTCGGCAATTTCGGCAGGTAGGTTCGGATTCTCGTCATAATTTCTCATCGTCTTATGGGCCGTAGATTATTCTGATTTGAGGTCATCGTGCCAACATCTTTGGGCTCTGAAAGAGTTTGTCTGGTTGAACTGGGTCGTCGGTGCGTCCTTAATTGTGTAATTACGCTCTTGCCCAAGTTTATTCGCTAACCTATCTGCAGTCGTTCTTGCGGCTCTCGTAATGCTGTGCTTCTCAATGATGCAGCATCGGAGTGGAGAGAAATACATCTGGACAATTCCACTTGTTCGTTTCACGCCTCGACCAAATAACAGACGTTCTGTGGGCGTTACATACGGAACCTCCCTGGTAGAGGACTACCTGCGTTTCTCCCGCTGAAACCAAAACGCGGGAGGGGCAAGCACATAAACCATACGTCCCTTTTGATGAGAGAGGCTGATTTGTGAAGCGGCTTCTGTGATGCCGCACTTACGCTGGCCATATGGAAGATCCGCGGTTGTATTGTTTTGCCTTGACAAGCAGCCTGTTCGGACACTTTTAGGCGAGCGTTGTATTCTATGACCTGGATTGATCAATCCAACCATTGCGAGGATGGCTTTCTTGCGCGACGATTTGGCATTTCTCGGAAAAATGCCCTCTGTTTGCATGTCATGGATGAGCATTCAAGTCATCGTATCCTTCCACTTTGTATCCTCTGTCCTATCGAAAGTAGGACCTCATCCAAGTGTTGGTTGAGAACTATGAATCAGGTTCTATACCGCACGCGTTGACAGGCTACCCAAAACATGCTTCCAACGGGTTCACACCAGCCTATGGGACCAAGGTCACACTCTGCACACGCAAGGAGTTTCAGAGGCTTGTCTAGATCGTTGAATTATAAGTAAAACGGGTTATGGGTTTGAGTGCGAGCGAACCTGTGTGTGTAGGCTTGGAAAAGCCGACGTTCTCGAACAACATAGGCGATGGAGTCACAAGCCACCAGTGTGTTTTGTCAGGGGGAGGAGGCAAAGCGGGGAGGTCTGGGTGATCGACACTAATAGGGTTCCATCTGTGCCAGGAGTGTTATGTCAACACCGCAAGTGCTTCTGAAAGGAAGCTCACCTGAACGCTTTCACGTTCTTGGAGAACGGCTACGCCTTGCCGAAGGATAATGCTCCCACAACGCTCATTTACGCAAAGCAAATCAAACAGATTTGACCTCTGGTCTCCCTTCTCTGAGACGTCAAAAATACCGCGTTGAAATGAAGACAGCAGTTTCCCTTCTTTCCGCAGAGAGACACCCTTGCCTTGCATACCTTCGAGGAGTCCAGACGGGATCATTTGGGGGACGCCTTGTAGGTCACTTGGCTTTTCAAGGGGAACAACCCATTCAAGCTCAATCCAGCAAACGCCAGCGAACGCTATGTTACTAAATCCGCGCGATTTGAAGCCAACACGCTCGTAGAAGGCAACCTTGTCCTCGTGTGCGATGAGGACGGCGCGATCGTATTGACCTACCACTACCAGGCGTTGTTGGTACTCGGCGAGGAGGGCACTAGCAATACCGCGTCCGCGTGCTTCCGGAGTCACGCATACACCATGGATAAGCACTGTGCGCGCACCAGGCACATGCGTGGACATTGAAGCGGCGGTGAGGGTAGCTTCAGAGGACAGAACGCCATCTATATAACCAAGGAGGGTACGTTTGCCATCGATTTGAGGTATGAAAGCGCCAAGGAAGAGGTCAGGAGCATTTGCCTGACGGAAGCTAAAAGCGTGCCGCGAATACATCAAGCATGGTAGTAATCCATGGCACCATGACGTACCGTAGCTTCTCGAGGGTAGCAGCTTCATCGGGCGTAAAACCTTGAGAACACACAATTATATAAAGGAAATAAGGGAGAATAAGAGCAAGCTTGCCTTGAGCTTCAAGATCATGGACGGCATTCACCTCCTCTGTTGAGACGAGGTCAAAAAAAAGGCCATTAGGCAATGCAGCTGCCGAAGTCATGGGAGATTAAGTTGAGTCAATCAGCATCGAACGACCTTATCTAATCTTGATACGCCTCACTAAAATAGGAAGCATCTTCCCATGGCAAGCGTGGAAATCGTTGAAAAACGGAAAAATAAATAACGACTTGGTGCTGCTTACTTCCCCTCCGCGATGCTGCCATTCGCGCTTCGATGCGCGATTTTGCGCGGTGGCATTTTCACAATTGCACCGAAATTACCAACTCCTGTCCTCTTGTTCAACGTCCACCCGCCTATTGACCGTTCAGAGGAATCTTACAACCGCCCCTAGTCACGGAAACTCACCGTCTACAGCAGATTCTGAACCGGGACATGAACCCAAGTCAAAGCCCAAATCCACGCGCCGAAAGACAGGGTCGAGCACCGAGGCCGCAGGAAAGGTCAGAGCGAAGAAAGTCAAGAGCTCCGCGAAGACAACAGTGGAGCCAAAGGGTCCGCGCCGTTCCTTGAAACTGGGACATCTTTCTCGTATTCTCACCCATTTTTTTAGTCGTTATAAAGCCCGAGGACTTTCCACCTAAGGGACCCGCCAATGTTTTTGGCCTCTGGCTCCATGAGTGGACCCGCACTCAGCCTAAGATCGACAGCCGCAACGCCGCTCAAAATCATGTAAAAAAGGGGGCTGAGATCTGGGGCACTGTCTCTGAGTATGACAAGCAGGTCTGTCTCGTATCTAGTCCATTCAGGTGCTCACGTGTTCACATGCTTTAAATTTCTGTGTAGCGATACCGGGAGAAATATGATTACCTGCACGCAGAGTATAAGAGGCGCCTGGAAGAATGGCGCGAGCAAGTCGACCCTGCCGTCTTACGCGAGCTAAATCGTCGTCGGAGAGCCAAGGGCCAGCCTCGTATCCGCGGCCCTGCCACTGGCCGCCCCTTAACTGCATTCATTCGGTAAATATACGGATACATCATCCAGCGGTATGGTGTGTTGAGCGAGATTTCAGTTTTTACCTAAACATGCGGGATGAGCATCCACGGACCGAGGGAGACGTACGTAGTTATGTCAAGGCTCTGTCGGGTCGGTGGAGGGCACTAAGTGATGCTGAGAAGGCGGTATGGACAACCTTTGCTGATGATCCACGAGAGCTGATCATTTTGTATGGATAGAGGTATAAAGAGCCAGCGCGAGCTGAGCTCACTGCTTGGATTGAGAAGCGTAAGGTGCAGAATCAGGCTAAGCAGTGACAGTCAAAGGGTTGATCATTGGAACTACGAAAGGTTGACATCGACGGGAGTCCTCTTCTTTTTATCAGGGCCGATAAGACAAGGACAGGTGCTTTCCTCGATTTACAAGTGCTTAGCCTGTAGTCTGGCTGATCTTTCGATGTGTCATCCTTCGCACCAATCTGATAGTTCGCTATGATTATATTATTCGAACAAGCTGCTACGTACCTACCTACGGCACGGCTAAGCTCGCAAAACCATCCTTCAGCATTTTGCAAAATAAAAGAACTCCCTGGCGGGGAGTCGAACCCCGCTCTCGCGCGCGCTCCGCTGCGCGCGGCAGCTCAATGACAGGCGCGTGTACTAATCCGATATACTACCAGGGACTTATAAGCTTTCCTGGAAATTCCAGGAAAATAATGTTGAGAAATCACATCGGCTTCTAATCGACTTTTCAACAGCACCACGGTGGCAATCACTTACCATGACACCGAATGACCTGTTCTCCTTCCTTGACAATCAAAATGACACAGACAGTGACTCAGAAATCCTTTCCCATGCTATGCAGGTCGACGGTGTTCCTCGTGGTGAACTGGCCAACGCTTCTACCCCGGCAAACGAGCATTCTGCCAGTTCCTCCGAGTCGACGACGCGCATAAAGTCGCCACGACCACCACTGCCATCAGAAGATGAACCACCATCCAAAAAGCAACGATTAGTGGTTCCGTCCACCTCTGCTCCGGCGGTTGTGGTCGATGAGTTTCAAACCGAGGCGAAGCGAGAGGTTGCGGCGAGTGCAGGGCTCACAGGCGCCACAGAAACGGCGGGTTCCCGCTTAGAGTTGCGACATCAGGTAAGCTACAAAAATCATTTCTTCAATTGCCAGCTGATCGCTAGTTTCAGGTTCGACACCAAGTTGCTGTACCACCAGGCTATCCTTATATTCCCATAGCCTCCCATGTTGCCCCGGCGAAGCCTGCACGCGAGTACAAATTCACCCTCGATCCCTTTCAACAAGTTTCGATCCACGCTATCCAACGCAATGAGAGTGTTCTCGTGTCTGCGCATACCAGCGCAGGAAAGACCGTTGTCGCTGAGTATGCAATTGCACAAGCACTGCAGAATAAGCAACGGGTCATCTACACAAGTCCAATAAAGGTTGGTTCTAACACCAAATGCTCGCACCTTTAAGCCCATAGCCTGACCGTACTCAGGCTCTTAGTAACCAAAAATATCGCGAGATGGAAGCCGAATTTGGGGACGTTGGGCTAATGACAGGAGACGTCACCCGTAATCCGTCGGCATCGTGTCTGGTGATGACTACCGAGGTACATCCAGCCGTTTTATGCTCTCGTACCTCTCTTACATCTTCACTCGCAGATTCTTCGATCCATGCTCTATCGTGGCTCCGAGATCATGAGAGAAGTCGCTTGGGTTATCTTTGATGAGATTCACTATATGCGTGACAAAGAACGTGGCGTCGTTTGGGAAGAAGCTATCATCCTCCTTCCCCATACAGTGCGCTATGTCTTTCTCTCTGCCACCATACCCAACGCGATGCAGTTCTGCGAGTGGATCTGTCGTTCGCACGAACAACCATGTCACGTCGTCTATACTGACTTCCGCCCAACACCATTACAACATTATCTCTTTCCTGCTGGTGGTGAGGGGATATATCTAGTGCTCAACGAGAAGGGCGAGTTTCGCGAGGACAACTTCTCCAAGGCAATGGGGATGCTACAAGAGCGTAGCGGCGAGGACCCCGCTGATCCAAACAGTGGAAAGGGTCGCAAAGGGAAAACAAGGAAGGGCGCAGACAAAAAAGGTGGAGTTTTGTTGTGGAGACATCGTGATGGGGCTGACTTCTAGAAGGACCCTCTGACATATCAAAGATCATCCGGATGATAATGCTTAAGAACTACAACCCAGTGATCGTCTTCGCATTCAGCAAGCGTGAATGTGAAGGTCTCGCACTCACACTCTCAAAATTTGAGTTCAATGGCGCAGACGAACAGGCCGCCGTCGAGAAAATCTTCGCGAATGCCATCGCAGGTCTCGCACCTGCCGACCGCACGCTGCCCCAGATAGAAAATATACTTCCACTGCTTCGTCGAGGTATCGGGATCCACCACGGCGGTCTGCTCCCGATTCTGAAGGAAGTCATCGAGATCCTATTCCAAGAAGGTGTAATTAAAGTCCTCTTCGCGACTGAGACGTTTTCCATCGGTCTCAATATGCCAGCCAAGACCGTAGTCTTCACTGCTGCTCGCAAGTTCGATGGACACGAGTTCCGAGATCTATCTTCCGGCGAATACATCCAAATGTCAGGTCGCGCGGGCCGACGTGGGCTGGATGACAGAGGCGTGGTAATCATGATGTGTGATGAGAAGCTTGAGCCTGCCCCTGCAAAGACGATGATCAAGGGTGAGGCTGACCGTTTGGACTCAGCCTTCCACCTTGGCTACAACATGATCCTCAACTTGATGAAGATCGAAGTTATCAGCCCAGAGTACATGCTCGAAAGGTGTTTCATGCAGTTCCAGAGCAGCGCCGGGGTGCCTATCCTCGAGGAAGGTGTGTCAACGTCACCCTTTCCGATAATAAATCCCCTTTATACCTCTCTCAGAGCTCAAGCGTTCCGAAGAAGCAAAAAGCTCGATACAGGTTCCGGATGAGGAGCTGGTTGCTCAATATTATGAGTACCGGCAACAGTTAAATCAAATGACGGCCGATTTTCGCGAGGTTGTTCATCACCCAAGCTATAGTCTGCCATTTTTGCAGCCTGGTCGACTCGTTAAGATTAAACATAAGGACCTCGACTTTGGCTGGGGTGTCATCATTAACTATCAGAAACGGCTTCCACCGAAGGTGTGTTGATCAGCTATCCTTTTCGTGCAGGGAAACTCAAAACTTCACATCGTTATAGAATCAGCCTGTGCCCAAAGACCACATTCCGCCTCATGAGCAGTATGTAGTAGACGTCCTTCTAAACTGTGCTCAGGACTCCGCTGTGCCGAAAGATCGCTCCACTATCACAGCCACCCCTAGTGGTGTGCTGCCTTGTTTTTTGGGGCAGAAAGGGGAGCCTCTGGTTATGCCTGTGCTTCTTTCGACTCTCGACGGGATAAGTCACCTACGTATATTCTTGCCTAAAGACCTGCGCTCTATTGGCCCGCGCGAGTCAGTCTGGAAGAGCGTGCTCGAGGTTCAACGCCGATCCCCTAATGGCATCCCACTCCTTGATCCAATCGAGAACATGGGCATTAAGGACGAAAAGTTCAAGGTGCTGGTCAAGGTGAACCCACGTCTACTCTCTGTTTCTCTACGGAAATAACATCCACCAAATTAGAAAATGCAAACAATGGAGCAGAAAATGTTCGCGAGTCGGCTACACAAGGACCCGCGCTTACCAGAACTCTATGACCTGTACACGCGAAAGCGCGCCGCGCAAGACCAAGTGCGTTCGTTGAAAAAGCGCATTCAGGCGACGCACGATGTCTTGCAGATGGAAGAACTTCAGTCTCGTAAACGGGTTCTTCGTAGGCTGGGTTTTACAAATGCGGATGATATTGTGGACGTGAAAGGCCGAGTCGCATGTGAGATCAGCACAGGGGACGAGCTGCTGCTTACCGAGCTCATTTTCAACGGCGTATTCAACCCGTTGTCTCCGGAATACTGTGCGGGACTACTCAGCTGCTTCGTCTTCACAGAAAAGGTCTGTACATCGCAACGACGTAACCGAAGCCAAACGCCGATATTAACCGTTGTCCAGAGTGAACAACAAACGAGACTGAAGGAGGAACTTGCGGCGCCCCTACGAGTCATGCAAGAGATCGCGCGACGCATCGCCAAAGTGTGCAAAGAGTCAAAATTGCCCCTTGTAGAAGAAGAATACGTCCAGTCGTTCAAAGTTGAGCTCATGGACGCCGTGGTGCAGTGGTGCCGGGGAGCATCGTTCTCGGACATCTGCAAGGTAAGGGCTGTTCGTTAAAGGTGTCATATGTTCGGTGTCTGTTGACCCTAGCGCGTCCCCTGCAGCTCACAGACCAGTTCGAGGGCAGCCTTATTCGCGTCTTCCGGCGGTTGCAAGAGCTCATTCGACAGATGGTTCAGGCCGCAAAGGTCATTGGCAACGTTGAACTGAAACAAAAATTTGAAAAAGCATCCGAGATGCTCGAGCGGCCCAACTCTGTCATTTTTGCGTCATCATTGTATCTCTGAAGCATTACATTCTCGAGACATCTTCTACGATCCCCTGCAGGCTTGACAAAACATTAATGATGACGAGGACGGTGAATGGACAGACAAAGCACACCGTGACAGTAAGTGAGAACTTGAGAGACGTCACCAGAGACGCAACAAGAAACTTCAGCACTGCTCATTATCGAGCCCGACTTCTGCTACGTCGCCAATTTTTCGACATAATCAGTAGGTACATACATAAGCCTTTATTAGGGGTGTTCAAAGTAGCCACTTATTGGCCACAAATGCCCCCTCCTGAGAATTCAATGATAAGTAGTGAATAATGACTTATTCTGAGCATTCATGGGTCTCAATGGCAATCCATTTGGACACCACATACTGAATTGCACAGTTGACTCAGAAAGAGCAAAGTTGTCATGGTGCTCACTGTTTGCATGGGAAGTCTTGAGAGAGTCATTCACACAGGCAGACAGAGACAAAAGGGGAAATGTGGGCACAAAACTTGTTATTCAGAATGGTAGCTACTGGTCCTTATAGTAGCTAATGCAAGAGGGAACTGGGTAACAGAGGAGTCTCAAACCACAAGCCATGTCTGTTGACTATGATGCCAAGTGGGTATCCTGACTTGGTAAATTTGTTGGCATGTGCATCCCAACACATCACATGAGTGCTAGTCCAGTACTCCCACAAGCTGCACACCAATGGCTTTCACCATGACAATACCATTGCCTGTGTTGTATGGCATCCCTTGTAGGGCTGTGCACCATAACCATCCATCATGGGATGG